>JAYXIM010041433.1:0-11557 GCA_037575425.1 Anastrepha fraterculus | reverse complement strand
ATGTTCCTTTCGGCCATTTTCTTCGCCGAGAGCCTTGCTGAATCCAGTCTAGGCACAGTCGCTGGTTTACGAAGAGGTATCCATTGCGTATACTTTACTTCATAGGTGGAAAGCTACATTATTTTTTCACGTTTTTATAAATCAGCAAGAAGAACTAAGTTGAGTTATGTATTACTACATACACATATATGCCGGTTTTTTTTTAAATTAATTTATTAAACATTTCCAGAATATTTAGGAATGCATTTTTTAAAGGACATTAATGAGCTGTATTTGTTCTAGTGAAAAGTAAGAAAGTTTCTTTTTTCGATTTCTAGATATATCTTCTTCCATTTGATATCCGTGCTGATATCTTAGAGTGGGTGTAAGTACTTATAACCATTTTTTTGAAAATTTAGTACATCGAAATCTTAAAGTTCTTTTACAGGGTGACAAAAAATAAGTTCGTCTACCGTTATGCGACCCCACTCTCGACGCAACGCTTGCTTCAGGGACTCCAAAGTTTTGTGGCGTTTCGCACAGGCCCTTACTTCCAAAATCGACCATATGCTGTAATCTAGCGGATTCAGATCCGGTGAGTAGGGTGGCCATTCTTGGGAAGTAATGAAAGAGGGGAAATTGGCTTTGCATCACCACTCTTGGGTTGTTTTTGCTCTGTGGGCTGGATTTTGACAATGTTCAACAATGGACGAAGATCCAGGGGCTTCCGTAGACCAAGTCTTGTGGTTTTGATGATTGTGAACTTGTTCAACGGTAAACAGCTTCTCATCCGTAAAAACGATTTTTTTCCCAGCCCGTACCTGTGGCCCGACGTTGGAGCGAGCGACATCTTTCGAGTCTTACTTTCTTGTTTTCATCCGTGAGCAGCTGGTATTTTTGTAGTGTATAAGACTTAAGTCCAAGTTATTTATTTGCTATAAGGTGAACTGATTCTTGATTGAAGGCTGTCTCAGGAGCAATTTTCCTCATCGAGACCATGGAATTTCGTTGAACTCTTTTTTTTGATGATTTTTCGGTTGTTGGAAGTGTTAACAGTTCGTTTTCTTCCTCTTCCAGGACGGTCACCTTCATTACCAAGCTCCTTAAATCGTTTGATTGCACGAGAAACCAATGAACATGCAATTCCAAGGTTCCGTGCTATCTCGCAGTTGCGTGCTCCTGGCTGATGCAGGGCTATAATATCTGAGCGACTACTGGGCATCGTTACAAAAACGAATACCTTTTTTTTGTATTTCAGAACACACACAACAATCACAAAATAGGAGCATTCGCTAAAAAAAATTTACATTCATCTAATTGCACAGAGAAGTTTGTTTGCAGTAATTTTTTGTCACCCTGTAAGAATTGATTTGATGATAAAACGAAAATCGGAGTATGCAGCATTAGTGCCTATATAAAATCTCCACTTTTACATGCATGTGAAGCTCTTCCCGGATAAACTTGACTGTATCACAGTGGTATCCTTTAATTGGGCATAACTCCTAAATTTAAGAATTTTACTTAAAAACTGGCATAAATTGTAATTTTTCTACAAAACGTATTTCACTCGGTTTTGGTGGCTTTCATGGCTAAGGAGGAGTAGCATTATGCCATGGGAGGAATGCCAACTGTTTTTTCAAAGGATTTTTGTACCATTCTGAAAGTAGCAGAATGGATAAATGAGAGAAGATGAAGCGGGAAACAGATTGGAATCTTTAGTGACAGTCAGGCTGCACTGAAGGCCCTGGAGAACGCAAAGCAAACCTCAAATTATTATTCAAGAATTTAAAAAAGAGCTTAACTCTGTTGAAAGACAGTATAAGCTCATACTTATATGGGTTCCAGAACACTGCGGTGTTCAAGGGAATGAAATTGCCGATGAATTGACCAACTGTGGGATCAACAGTAACCCCACAGGGACCAGAGTCAATAATCGGAATCAGTTCTGCATGAATCAAGAAGTGGATCAACGATTATGTATGCAATTTACATAAAAAGCCTTGGTCCGGTCTAGAACGCTGCAAAACTACAAAGCGTTTTATGACAAGCCCGAACAAGAAACTGTCGAACTTTCTTCTAAAACTTCGCAGAAAAGACGTTCGGTTGCTGGTCGGTATAATTAAAGGATACAATCCATGACTTCAGCATATGACCACCATTGGAATCATGGAGGGCCCGATTTTTTTGTCTTTCTTAGAGGAGGCGGATAGCGCTGAGTATTTTGTCTGTGAGTGTCCCACCTTTGCTAGGGCAAGGCTATGAATTTTATGTTTTAATGTGTAATATTCGTTCTCTCAAACTGAAGCATATTTTCCGTGGAAAATTCGCACAGGACTAACTATCTCTGTCTCTATCTATGTCTCTACTCTATCATATCTCTTTCTCTCTGTCATTTCTCTGCTCTCCTCCTTGACAATCAACCTTCTTAATGTCCAAAGCTTTGGATACAATGGGCTTTTTAGGCTGAGTGTTTTAGAAGTTCCCAAATCTCTCGATGCTTCTTAGCGCCTTTTTCTAATTTCAATTTCAATTTCGTTTAACAGGTTCCCTTTGGATGAGGAAAGAAATTGATTGCTGAACAAATTAATGGATATCCTATCCGCATCTTTATTAAAGAAAACATTATCAAATTTATAATTTTTTTTTATTATTATTATAAAATTTTTTTTTATTGATTTTTTTTTTATATCATAAAATTGTTCTTTATTATCACACAATTATTTTTATATATTTTATTTAATAAATATGTGATACTTATTTATTTTTTTTTATAAATTGAAATACATTTATCTCTATGTGTCTACAAGTGGCTGTTTCCTAAACAGTTCTCTTTTCTTTTTTCTTTTCCTCCTTAAAACACAATTTTCTAGGTAAACACGAAAGTTACAAATAAATTACTGGTACAACCTATCTATATCGAACTAGTTGGTCACTAGTGCATTTAGGACCAGTCCGCTTTCCTTCTCATTTCCATGCAACCATATAGTGAACTTTAAACCGCGTTGTCCTGAAAAGTTTTAGGTGTTCCATGTCACATGCTCCTTTTCCATAGTTCGAAACTAGTACTGAATGGAACAGTTGGGAACTAGTACGTTCTTTACTTTTTTTCGATGTTTCCGAACCAGTGTTAATTTCGACCAACTTTATTCAAGAACAAACAAAACAAAGACCATTTAGCAGCTAGTGCTGCTGCCGCTGTTGCAATTTTCGATGAAGTCATGCATTCACGTACCACCAGTTTTATTCTTAGAAGAGGCGAACAACTTAAATTTTCTTACTTTTTACTTTATTTTGTAACTTAATTTTTATATTTTTTATTAAAAGTTTTTTTTTTTAACTTTTTTTTAAGGATTTTTATTTCGATCAAGAGTGAGCTCCAGAGAGGCATAATTTGACGACATAGACTTGGACGACATTTGATTTCAGCAGGAAAGCACGAAAGCACATCTCACATATCACCACACATCCCAACTTTTCCTCTCCAACTTTGATGTTCATATTATGAGCAATTTCGGCGTTGTCAATTGGCCACTTCGGAGCTTCGATTTGACTTAGACTTAGACTTTTTCTACGGGGTACCGATTCAGGTCCTTAAGGCGATTCGAAGCCAATCAAGCCATTTGAAGAAAGGGCCAGAAACTGTCAACAAAGCTTGGAAAATTGGATGCGCTACTTAAGAGGATGGGCTACTACATAGCCAGCCAAAGCTGTCACATGTTTTTGTTAATTTTTTTAGTTTTTTAAAAGAAAAAACTATGGGGACTACCATGTATATGGACAATTGGCGCATAAATTACTTTCTTAGGTAGTTAGGCGAACTCTTTATCCAACTTGTGCCTTGCGTCTTGATGTTTTTCGCACAAATATAGGGGCCTAGGAAGCCTCGCAGTTCTAGAATGCCTACCAATATGTTTTATGCTGACTCAGATAGTTGAAATGTGGTACAACAACTAACTTATAGTGTATGTACGAGGGACGACTGATAACTTCGCGTTCTAAGTTGCATAATGAATGAATCTTAGGTATTGACTATACTTTTTTAATTTTCAGTGCGACCTTCTTCCAGTGAAATGGAAGGAAGATCTCCTTGCAGCATAAATGGATCGCCCATGTGTCCCTAAAAAAATACTCTCTAAATTACCTTCAAAATAGTTTTCTGTCCGGTCGTCTTCAACTCACTGTTGGTCAAAAATCTTTGTCCCATAGCTTCTTTTTGTTTAATTAAATACAAAAAAAATCACTAAAATCCAAGTCGAAACTTTGAAATCCACAACTTTTAGGGCAATCTTGGCAACCCGGAAAGTGTGAATGAAAGCTTTTCTTGTAGAAGCTGTGCTCGCACGTCGACTAGACACGCCTCTTCTATACGATTGCCACACACGTCTGACCTGACAGGAAATTAAAGTAGTACTGGCCATTCACTGTAGTCTCTGTAGTCACTTTAGGCAATAATAAAGTGAGTTGATGCGTGACTACCGTTTGGGAGGGCGAGGTTGGAATATCCGTGCATGAAATAGGCAAATGATATTGTAGAAAAAGTTGTTTCTAATAGCGATCGCTCCTCGGCAGACAATGTCAAACCTAAGAGTTTATTTCTACCATGAAAAAGCTTCTCATAAAAATCAAACCATGAAAAAATAATCAAAACACAATGAAATAAAAATCAAAACACAATTTGTGCAAAAAATTAAGACGCGCAGCTAAAATAGGAGGAGTGGCTCGGCCAAACAACTAACAGAAGTTATTTTTTTTTTTTTTATCTTCGATGCGGGCCTTTCCATTATGAATTACTTTGGCGACTTTTTTTTTTTCATCCCTTGTATTGACCCCTTAGACAAATTTTGGATCATACTGAAAATCCAGATTTCATCTGCAGTTACTAATTTCGCGCAAACTACTCTGATTCAACTCTCAAGAAAATTTTTAAAGACAGTTGTTAAGCTCCAATCGTAGTTGCTTACCGAGCGGTATAAGCGTTCACGGTACCCAATGCGCATCTTTCATGTGCAAACGACAGTGTAAAGTCTCTCCTATTAATTCCTTAATAATCTGTAGTCCCTTTGCTATCTGTCACAATTTAATTCTTTGATCAGCCAGCAGTAATTTTCAGAGTTTTTGGACATTATTTTCAGTCACTACACTCACTAACCTCTTCACAGCTCTCGTCTCTGCCTTTGGAAGACTGATGGCAATTCTTCAAACATTTGTTCCAGCGCATTTCCTTTTTAAACAAAAAATTTAATCACATCGCTGCGCTCCAAATTTCGAAATTTCGATACGAGAATCTCCAGTTTCAATAAAAAAAATATGTATTGTATAATATATTAGATATAAATATTAAAAAATAAAAAAGCTCTTCGGCTTGACATTGATTGGTCTTACTTGGCCCACCCTGTGTAAATAGAGATTTATATTCCTGACCTTAATCCAGTAGTTTTTTAGCTACTCAGCATTGTTTTCTTTATTTTAGCAAACTATTTTTAGTGTATTCTACTTTTCTACTCCGTCTATTTTTTACTTTCATTAATTCTACTTGTGTTTTGTGTTATTTTTTACATATAAAATACTGCCACGCTGACTACATTCGATGTTGACCACGCACACAAATAAATCCATAATAAATTTTACGAAATTTATGTAACAGCGTTGCAAAATTGGGCAGGCTGCGAAAATAGAAAATTCAGAAAAATACAACTGAAAAGATAGAAAGTAGCCAAATTCGCTGAATTCCCGAAACCTGGGGAACGAAATTTTCCTCCAATATTGTCATCCAACTGTATGTGTTCAAAAATCTGGAAACGTATGAACTAAATTGGCAGCAGAGAATATCGCTTCATAGCGCATTATACACATACACTTACATATTCATACACGCATACGTAAACACACACATATAAACAAATATCTACGCACACAGCAAACTACGAATTTTTGTCGTCCGCCTGACGTCGCTTGGCATTAATATCAATTTTTGCCGTCATAAATCCAATGAGACGTTCATTTGTATAAACATATCTTTCTTCTTCTCTTTTCATTGACATTTGCATACACATATGGGTATATACATATATATGTATATGTGTTCACATCTATACACTTGCACATCCAGATATCCGGGGCTGCCATTTGATCTCTCCATATGTAACTTTTACTTCTTTTATTATTAATGTTGAAATATGGGTCGTCGGGGGATATCAATGCTCTAGCCACTCAGGCACACAGTCAGTTCTGAGCAAGAAACAGAAATCAAAAAAAAAATTAAATGGAGAAAGAAAAAAAAAGTAGAAATATGGAAGCTAAGAAAATGCGTAATTTAAGTTGAGAGTAAAATTGTGACAAATGCATTGGCTTGGCAGGCGAAAGACTAAGAAGTGTATAAATAAATTATGCGTTACTTAAGCCTAAGCAGTGAAATATTGAATTTGAAATGAATAAGGTAAATAAGCTCTCGGCAAGCTTAAGAAGCATTTAAAAATGGAAAGTCGAACCAGCCCAATCATTGAAGGTTAGAGAGTTTTTGCCTTAAGCGTTGGGATTTCATGACCTATGGAATTTCTTCATGCAGTGGATAGTGGCCAACCGCCTAACTATCTGCGATTTCTCGCAGTACTCTGTGTTCTTTCAAAATCGAGACTAGTTGGTCGCTTTGTACTGTCCATTCATTGACAGCTTTTGACGTTTGTGAAATTAAATATTACTGCACAAACTTCCCAACAATTTTATGTTAGAATTCGTATCTACATATACTAGATACCATATAGATTCTTTGTTGCGTGTTTGGCAGAGTTCGTCCTCCAATTTGTGGTATGCGTCTTGTTGGAATTCCATCTATCTATATTTGAACCACGAGAACTCGAAAAATGTTTAGCATACAACATTTTCCACGTCACATCCATAATAATTACAGTATGGATAGCTCTCGGCCCTAATTAAAGTGACATCTCTAGAAGAATTTACTGAGGCAGAAGCCCTGTTGTTCAGATAGAGACCCTCATGTTCGTCCACTGCGTTCCAGTTTTTATATGATGTGATATGCTGAACGCCACTTGAGAATAGTGTTCTACATGCTTTGCTAGTCACCCGTGCTGCTTTCCTTGGTTTACTATAGGTTTGGCAGGCGGATCTCACATAGGGACAGCAATGCCACTTAGACCTCGAAATAGGTCTGTTGTGAGCCCCAGGGGTTGGGCTGGGCTACATTTCACCTTCCAGATGGAGCCATCCTGAGCTTTGGACAAAACGTAAAAAGTGTATAGATTATCTATATTCATTAAGAAGTAGAAACTTAAATATCGGTGGATCTTAAACCAGGCATGTACAAAAAAGGTGTTGATTTGTTTTCAACTCCTCCTCATTTCTGCAGCTACGACATTTACAGAAATGCATGTAAGCGCCTAATCTCCTTGCATGATTTCCTATGAGACAATGTTCTGTGAGGGCCCCTACTAAGGTTCTAATTTGAAGTCTACTCAATTTTATAATACTCTTGGACAGACGTAAATTTAGTCTTGGCCATGTTTGCCGAGCAATTTCCCAGGTATTGACGCTAATCCATCTTTGATTTACAGAACTGATACTGCGTCCTTAATAAGAAGCTTACAAGTTGAGAGAGGTACCCCCATAAAATTACTTATGTTTGGCATACAGGTACCTTCTTTTGCATGTTCATCAGCCCCACAGTTTTCTGGTATATCTCTGTGGCCTAGAACCCAGCATAAGATAATACGATACTGTTTTAGCCATCTCATTTAGAGATTGGCGACAATGTAAGACACTCCTTGATGTTGTTTGGAATGCATCCAGAGCCCGTAGGACACCTTGACTGTCTGATAGAATGCAGATGAATCGAAGAATCAGCCATTTAGCCGTCATTTCATATTTATTCTGCCCACCAGAAGACAATGAGTTCGCCAGACTCGCTGATGGTGCACTCGAAATTAGTCGAGCAATGCCTGACTTTTCTTTCAGTCTCATCTCGAAATTTCGTTATCATATTCTTAAGGGGACCTTCGTCATTGTAGCTTGTTACGCAGTGCACCCTTGAGGTGGCTCATCCGTGCAAACCGAGTGTACCGTTTCCTTGGGTACCTGTGGCCTGCTCTTAAAGAGTTGGGACACAGGCCAACTCAACGAATGCTTGACAAGAACTCTAAATTAAAGGGTCACGAAGTCCATTTGGTCATATGTGATTCAGAGGCGTATAATATATCTTCATATTCCGAGAAAGTCGAAATTCTCGTTAGTGGTATTCATTAGGTATCCGTGCGTCGAGACTTAATATAACTTCAGTTCTAGTTTGCAATAACTGCTTGGAGGAAGAAAATATAATATTAGATATCGTTGTTTAATAATAAATTTCATGTGCTTAGAGTCTGGGCGTATTCTGTTGGCGATGTGTTTTGCCTTTGGTATTTGTGCGGGCTCAATAGATTGTCCGTAATTTATTGTTTTTGTAGAGCTTTTAACATAGGCCCAATTTAATAAATATTCCAAATCCTTTTATTTTTGATTTTCCTCTAAGTCTACTTTTAAGAAGTGACTTATAAGACCATTGTTATAAGGTATTTGTTTCTATCTATCTATCTTAAAGAATAAAATATTTATTTATGTATATAAAAACGTGAAATAATAATACAATTATTCTTAAAAAAGGAGCACTGGCTGCCTAAACCTTCGGCTCGCTGATGTAAAAGTAACAGATAGTTAGCTTAAAAGTCTTACATGTAAAAGTGAGAATAGAAAACTTATTTAATGGTAAAAATATAGTAACTATGTTAGAGTAGAGAACATAAAATCATTTTTTCAATTCTGATTTAACTAGAAATACTGATATTTTTGATATATAGCATTTTCTGAGGAAGTAGTTCTTAACAGTGTAAAAGGTATTTGGATACGGAAGATACTTTTCCTAATTTGTTCGAAATGCAGACAGTCGTCGAGTAGATGGCAGACCGTTAAAGACGATGAGTAACAGTGCTGTCAGCATGGAGGTCTAGAACTATTGAAAACGTATAAATGGGTGCGATTCCTGTGTCCTATTTGTAGGCGGACTTGATATCGTTGCAACGGCAGTTTAATGGGTAGTTTCGTTTTATCCTGTTTGGATTATTTAAGATCCCCAAGTGATCATTTATGCATTATTGTGCCTTTGATACATATAAATTTGTATACTTCTTTTTTTCGAAATATCGTCGAAAGTTCTAAGTGTTTCTTTCCCAGCGCGTTTAGCCCGTTCGTCCGCTAGATTCTTCCCTTTTATGCCCGCATGGCGTGAAACCCACATTAGTTTTATGCGATCGGTGATGTGCATTTTGTTCATTGTGTTCATTATCGAGTAAATGATGACTGATTTGCTATCCGTGCAAATTACTGCTTTCGGTAAAGAGTTTTCAGCGAAGGTAATGCCATTCGCTGCTGTTTCGGTTATATAAACAGAGGCATAGCTAGAGAGGAGGCCGGCCGTAATGGTTTCTCCTTTCGAGTTGACAACTGCAAACGATTAAAATTAAGTTCCATTCGGAAAGCAGAGGAGTTGTGATTTCTGCAAAAAGACGTTGGTAAACAGTGACGCTAATGAAATTACACTTATTACCATATTTCGCTACTTACCATATTTCGCTTACTTACCATATTTCGCTAAGTTTAATATAAAACTAGATTCTTATCATCAACCAGGGCGGAAACAAGTTCATCTTGGCGAATTGAATCGGGAGTGGTACCAATCTCTCTGGCGTAATCGATGCACTGTGCAATTGACGATAAGCGACGTGAAGTCTTACTTCGTTGAAGTTCGCCTACCACTGCTTCGTATAGAGCGCTGTTGTAGCAAAGAAATAGCTTAGGTATAAGTTTCTTGGTATTCGTCGTGAATCTTTTTTCAAGAGTTTGAAGGCCGGCTTCCGTCAGTAAAAATTTTGTTGTTGATTTAGGAAGTTTCTGCTTACAGCCATGTGGTAAGCTGAGTGAAGTAGTTTTATCGTACTTTTCGCACAGTTGCCATAAATGGGAAATCCATAGTCTTTCTTCGATAATATGAGGCCCTGGTTACATTTATGTATTGCCGTTGAATAGTTAACTAAATAGTGTTGAGATGAAAAATATTAAGCCTGACACCCAGCTTATTAAATAAATAAGTAAATAAATAAACAAAAAAATGGCACCATTTCCACCAAATATCGAAATATAGTGCGAGAGAGCTCAGATTTTTTATAATTTTGCACGTAATAAATTGCCTTGAATTAATAAAAAGTTTATAATTTAAATATAATCTGCTGATTTTAAAGTAATTTATAGTTAATCCATCCAAAATAATTAGGTGCACAGTTTCCAGTTTGAATAAATCAAAATAAAAAAAAGAAAATTCCCCAACAAATAAATTAACTATTTTCGCATTTGTGCATATTTCAATAATTACCGCTACACGCACCGATTTACTGACTTTTTTGGAGTGTTCTACTTATCAGCATTGTTGTTGTTGTTGTTGCTGCTGCTACCGCTCCACTAAGTTAAATTATCAAAGTCGATAATCGCACTTTAATGAGCGCTTAAATTAAATGCGATTGCAATTAGTTGTTTGTACTCATTTCGTTCGCTTTTTATTCGCCATATTTTTTTATTTTTATATTTTATAAAAGGGACAAAAAGTTATTAATTACAGTAGCAATCGATAGGCTATCGGCGTAATCCTGACAAAGCAAACAAACAACAAAAGCAGCATTTATTTTCATTATTAAAATTAATAGTAACGTATGGAGTAGAGTATCAATTACAAATGAGTTACCTTAATAATGAATGCACAAAAATAGAAGAAAAAACAAACAAAAAATATTATAATATGTTAATTACAGTGGCACACCATACAAGTGCGTAAATATGTTTGTATAAGCATTCATAATTACAATTTGCAGGTATGCCAGAGCTACTCTATGGCGGCGTGTGGCTTGAGTGCGCAATTTTTAATTAAACTTTTGCTGCGAATATATTTTTTAAATTTCTAATTATATTCCATGCATAAATATTTCATATTCCAACTTATTTAATTTTCCACATTCTAATTATAAACCACTTTCACTAATACTTTCTCAAAAATTCTATTACTTTCAGACTGAAGGTCGACAATAATGGCGGCGCTTGGTGTCCGAAACATATGGTTTCGCGTGGCCTCAAGGAGTATCTGCAAGTGGACTTGTTGCAAGTTCATGTTATCACAGCCATACGCACACAAGGACGCTTTGGCAAGGGTCAGGGTCAAGAGTATACAGAGGCCTATGTGCTGGAGTATTGGCGTCCGGGTTTCGAGAAGTGGCTACGCTGGAAGACCATTCAAGGCAAAGAGGTTGGTAGAAATATGAAAGCACAATTTATTTTGTTTAGCGCATATGCAATCAAGTGAATATACACTAGTTTACAAATTTCGTTTTTTTTTGCGCACCGGATGCCACTTTGCAGAAACCCACACTGCCAAATAACAAAAATTGCCAAATTTCATTGTTTTTTTTTGTTTTTTTGAGAACACGTTTTCGAAATATTTGCAATTTACCGTTTTTCCAATAACCAAAGAAAAGCAAAAAAAAACAAC
>JAYXIM010041428.1:0-10259 GCA_037575425.1 Anastrepha fraterculus | reverse complement strand
CTGGGATGGACTCAGTCTTCCAACACTGAAACTCTCACACTCAGTCTTCCAATCCAGAATGCATGCAGGGAGGTGTGGCGGATATTTTCTTTACCGATGGGTCCAAGAATAAAATAGGGTCTGGAGCCGGATGCTACTTAACCGATAGTAATAAGTATCACTAAGCTATGGGGGAAATGACAACTGCTTTCGAAACGGAAGTTTTGGATAATCGAGAGGAGATGGAGCGGCAAACAGATTGGAGTTCTCATTGACAGTCAGGCTGCACTGAAGGTCCTGGAGAACGTGAGGCAAACCTCAAAGATTGTTCAAGAATGTAAGAAGCGGCTTAATTTTGTCGCAAGGCAAAACAGGCTTGTACTTATATGGGTCCCAGGAAATTCCGGTGGTCAAGTAAACGAAACTGCCGATGAATTGATCGCGGCTCCCCCACAAGGGCCAGAGCCAATAATCGGAGTCAGTTCCGCAGGAATCATGAATTGGATCAGCGATTATGTTGGCAATCTACATAAAGAGCGTTGGTGTGGTATAGAAGGCTGCAGAACTGCAAAGTGTTTTGTGACAAGTCCTAACAGAAAACTGTTAAACTTTCTACTGAAAATTAGAAGGAAAGACGTTCGGTTGATGGTCGGTATCATTACAGGACACAGCCCTTAAGGTCAGCATATGATCACCATTGGAATCACTGAGGACCCTATGTGCCTGTCGTACTTGGCGGAGGCGGATAGCACTGAGCACTTTCTCTGTGAGTGTCCTACCTTTGCTAGAGCACGGCTACGAGTTTTGGGTTCCGATGTCATGAGAATGAGTAATATTCGTTCGCTAAAAATGGAGGATATTTACAGATTTGCGGTTCGGAAAATTGTCACAGGACTAACTGTCTCTATCTCTGTCTCTATTCTTTCCCATCTCTTTCTTTGTTACTTTTCTCCTTCCCTCCTTGACTATCTACCCCCTTCCCAGAGCTTTAAATACAATGGGCTTTTTTGCCTGAGTGTTTTAGGAGCCACCAAATCTCCTGGTGCCCAAATCTCCTGGTGCCCCTTTCAAATCTCAAAATTTCATTTTCAACCGCAAGCTATCAAGTTTATGGCTTATAACTTTAATGCAATTAATTTAATTGATATTTTTTCATAAATTTTTATCATATTATGATTTCGTTACAGGTTTTCGTGCACGCAAAGGTTTTCTTCAGCATTGGTGGACGTCAGTATGCCGGTGAACCGGTGCAATTCTCGTATATGCCGGACACGGTGCTGGATCATGCACGGGATGTGACAATCAAATTACATCATCGCCTCGGCAAATACTTACAAATTCATTTGTATTTTGCGGCGCGTTGGATAATGTTGAGCGAAATCACGTTCATATCAAGTAAGTACAAGAAGTTTGATACATGTATAGTGTAAGTATTTGAAGAGAGAGGGGAAATAATTGTACAGGGTGGCGCAAAATTAATCATGCAATTTTGTTTTTGGATAACTTTTTTAATAAATAAAAAAAAAGGATTTTTTGAATACTCGAAAGTTAAAAATCAGTGAGCTATTTTTATGACTATTACCAGCAATGACCTTCTCTACCGACATGGCAATATAACAAGTAAGCCGATATAAAAATCAGAGCTCTGCTTGCCTATCCCAGCAATTTTTTGAAAACATATTTCTTTTCTTTTAAATTTTTTTAATAGTAATAAAAATATTTGGTTATCTGATTTATACTTGACTTGATTATACTTGACTTAGAGCGATACACACGAGAGTACTATCCACCAGGAATGTCGTCATTTATTCAGACAGCCAGGCAGCAATAAAACCTCTTCCAAAATCATTTACGAGCATTAAAAAAACAACTATTAAAATCGGTCGATCCAAATGGTCGAAAAATCCCCATTTTGCGACGTGGTGGCAAAAAGAAAACGACTTGCACTACTGCTGATAATTTAATTAAGTTTCTTGCCAATTCAGCTATTACAACTGAATTCAACCACATAGCATCAGCGAGAACTGTAGGGCGTCGATTGACAACGAGAACCTACCAAGCAGATAAACTCGTAAAATTCCGCTGCTGAAACAAGCAAGTTTAAGGAAGTGGAAAAGCTTTGCTCAACGGCACAAGGCACGATGTGGAACAGAGAGTATGAAAAAATGGTATAACATATTTTGAAGCGATGAAACAAAAAAAAATTTATTGGTAAATGATGCTGGGCGATATGTCTGACGTCCAAAAGCCCTAGAGCTCTCACTGCAGTTCTCAAAAAAACAGACAGTCAAACTTGGTGGCGGGAATATAATGACTTGGAATTGCTCCTCTTGGTATGGAGTAGGACGTATTCACCTCATAACCAATAAATTGGGCAAATTTATTTACAAGGGCATACTTCACGGTGTGATGCTACCATTTGCTGAAGAGAATATGTCACTTCGGTGGTTTTTTATGCAAGATAATGCCACAAAGAACTCCTCAATATTAGTACGTGAATGGTTTTTATAAAATAATATTAAAGTTATTGATTGGCCAAGCCAGTCACCGGACCGACACGCCATTGCAAACTTTTGCGGAGATTTAAAGAAGCGAATCGGGACGGAAACATTCAAAAATTATATGGATTTATGGCAAAAAATCAAAGAACTATGCCATTCCACTACCACAGAAATCTGCTGTAGCACTATCAATTGTAATCGAATGCCAAATCGAATACAAAAAGTCATTGCAAATCGTGGAAAACAAAGTGGTTATTGATTTAACTTCGTTAACGTAATCAGCATTTTTAATAAAATCTCTAAGCTCTTTTTGTGTCGCATCTATTTCTATTTTAATGTTCAAATGAATATTTTATTTTGGTTCATATTGCCACCAGTTTATTTTATCGCTGCTGGCGACTCCTCTCTTCTTTGAGTAAAGCCAACGCAGCTGCTGCAGACGATTGAGCAAATATCCCCGCTCGGTTTAAATTTTTCCTTGCCTCCACAACCTCTATGATTCTCTGTTTTTTTCTTCTCTTTTTTAACCGGTAAATGAAAATTTTGTACCTCCAGATAGGTTTCGAGAGAAAGCCGCAGCACTGAGGAACAGATGCCTACCAGGTAGCCGCAGGTAGATTTTTGGCTAGGGTGCGCGTGTTTATCATTCACGACATACGAAGAACAGAAATGCCCATTCAAGCTTATTTCTTTTTTAATTAATCTATTTTATTTATGTTTTATTTATATTTTTTATTTATATAATATTTTTTTTTATTAAATTTTATTTCCCATTATTCTTTTTTTATTAATTTTTTATTGGTTGGTTGGTTTAAGGGTGACCCCGCATCGGAGTGCCACATAGACCGCAAGTTGGGTCCCTTGTGTTGCCCTAGAGCTCATTATGTTATATGATTTCCCCACCTAACCGAGATTTTTATTGTAGATTTTGGTCAAAGATATTAATTCGTTTCGAGAATTTGATGAGAGATTCGATTTTCAGGTCCGAGAGTACTGAAAGATTGTCAATTGTCGGAGAGCCAAGAAGAGCGAGGCGACTTCTGGCTAGACCGGGACAACCGCACAGCAAATGTCTGCTCGATACTTCCTCATCTTCGTCCTCGCAGTATCTGCACAGGTCGTTTTAAGGAACCCCGAGCCGACGTGCGTGAGTGCCTAAAAGGCAGCGGCCGGTGATAAGAGATATTATATGCCTTAGTTCGTGTTTCGAAAGACTTATAAGGGTTTTTGTCTGTTTCAGATTGTAGGATGGCCAGATTTGTCTGGTCGTAACGCACGTAGTTTCCACTCGCCACCTCCGATCGGCAATGCTGTGAAATTCTCGATCAATGAGCAATTTGCATGTTGAGAGCGGAATGTGGATTGTGGGTAAGTTACTAACATTTGATTGCGCAGCTCCAGCTCTTGCGAGCTCATCAGCTTTGCAGTTACCTTCGAATCCACTGTGACCCGGTATCCAGATAACTTGGACAGAATTCTGAACACTTATCTCGTTAAGAGATAAGAGACAGGATCGAACCACATCTGAGTGGGTATAAGAGGAGCTGAGTGCTCGAACGGCCGCTTGTCTGTCGGTGAAAAAGCGGATATCCTCTAGTGATATTCTATTTTCTAAGAGAGTTTTCGCAGCATACCAGATAGCGCATACTTCCGCTTAGAATACGCTACAGTAGTCGGGTAATCTAAATGATAGATTGATGTGAGGGGAATTGGAAAAGATTCCAAATCCCACTTTGCCGTCGTGTTTTGAACCATCTGTATATATATTCAGAAGGCCATCGATTTCGGTAAGATTTGTCTTCCATTCTTCCCTAGTTGGGAGTGAACAGCAAAATAACAAGGGTGGTGATGGACGACTTACATGATAGTCTACGTCGGAAGAGATAACAGTGTTCCTGTTCAGTATGACCGAATGGCCCAGATACTTTTTCCATTTCGATAGGGCATTCATGCGTGTCGCTGCTTTCGCTGCAATCGCTTTGCCAGCCAGATCGATAGGGAACAAGTGAAGCAACGTATTTAGAGCCTTAGTAGGTGTTGTACTTAAGCAACCTGTTATCAGGAGGCAGGCTGTTCTTTGGACTCGATCAACCGTTTTTCGAGTGCTGTCCACCATAAAACCACACCGTAGAAGAGTATCGGTTTGATGATCGAGGTACATATCCAATAAATGATCCGAGGTGAAAAACCCCAGGTTTTGCCTATAGCTTTCTTACAAGTATAAAGAGCTATGAAAGCTTTTTTACATCTGTTTTTGATGTTCAATTTCCAACTCAACTTCCTAGCTAGAATAACTCCTAGATATTTAGCTGAATGATTCCCCTTTTAAGGTTATTGTTTGCAGTGGAGGAGATTGTTGTTTCCTATTGAAAAGAACAAGATCTGTCTTTGCTGGATTCGCATTTAGTCCGCATTCGATGCACCATTTTGACAGAATATTGATTGAGCGTTGAATGAACTCAGTGAGGGTATTCAGGTGTTTGCCTGACACGCAGAGAGCAATGTCATCTGCATAGGCTACAACCTTGCAGCCTGCTTTTTCGACATTTCGAAGCAAACTGTTTACAGCGAGATTCCAGAGGAGGGGTGAAAGTACTCCGCCTTGCCTTTGACGGCGTACATTCTCGTGCGGCTTAACCCAAGCTCTGAAGTGATTATTCTATTTTGGAGCATTTGTTCGATCATCTTTCGGATGGAGTAATTAATACAAAATTTGGCAGTTTCAGACAAAATAGTGTTGGGTTCAATATTATTAAAAGCACCTTCTATGTCCATAAATGCGACAAGAGAGTACTCTTTATTGTGAAGGGAAGTTTCCACTGTTTGCACCAGTGAATCAAGTGCCGTTTCAGTCGATTTCCCTTTAGTGTAGGCATGTTGTGCCTCAGAGATCAACTTAGTATCAAGTTGGGTTTTGATTTGCTCATCTAAGACTTTTTCAAAAGCCTTTAAGCAAAAAGAGGTTAGGCTAATGGGCCTGAAGTCGTTTGGTTTGCAGTGTGAAGGCTTCCCCGTTTTCGGAATGAATACTACCTTCGATTTCTTCCAAATTGTCGGAAGGTAAGAGAGATTTAAACACTTGTTAAAGATCCTTGTTAACCAAGGCAGTAGAATTTCCAGTCCTTCTTGAAGTTCTGCTGGAATGATGTTGTCAGGACCTGGTGATTTAAATTTTTTAAAACTTAGTATTGCTGTAGAGATGCTATTAGAGCTAATTAGATCTGATCTATTCCCATAATTACTCTGAAAAGTGCTGGGAAGTGCAGGTAAGTTGGCAACACAGCCTGGAAAGTGAGATTCTAGAAGTATTCTAAGAGTGTGGTCAGTTGAAGTAGTCCAAGTTCCATCTTGAGTCATGATAAAACTGGGAGAGACTGGGTTTGAAGCAAGAATCTTGCATAGTCTGCTTACTTCTGAAGTATTCTCTAATTCTTGAGCGTATGATCGCCACTTCTGACAGCTTTCTTAAAGTCTTTGAGACATTGTCGATATTCCTCCCATTCGTCTGTTAATTTAGATTGGTTAAAGAGTTTCCGAGTTCGATTGCGAAGTTCTGAGATTTCTGGAGTCCACCAAAAAATTTATTTATTATACTTTCTGTAATTCATTTATATTGTACTTTATTTTTGATTTTGATAAAAAAAATTTATCTTTTTAATTTTTTATACTTTTGGAATTAATATATTTTTCATTTTTTATTTTTATTTTTTCATTTATTTTATTTTATTAGAATTTATTTAATATTATTATATTTTTTAATAATTTTTTATTTTATTAGAATTTATTTAATATTATTATATTTTTTAATAATTTTTTATATATTTATTTTCTTGAATTAATTTTTATTTTTTTATTTAGTTAATTTGAGTTACATTTTTTATCTTTTTTTATGAATAGTTTTCTTTACTTTTCATTTATATTTTTTCTGTTTTCTCTATTACAGTTTATTTCACATTATTCTATCTTCTTTTATTTATTTTATTTTCTTTAATTGATTTTACTAATTTGAGATGATTTAAAAAAAAATAAATTTTTTTTAACATTTTGTACTTTTTAATTAATATATTTTTTTTATTTTTATTTTTTTTTCTTGATTAGATTTTATTCACATTATTCTGCTTTTTTTATTAATTTATTTTTTTAATTCGTTTTTATTTTCTTTTATTTTATTAATTTGAGCTTGTTTTTTATTAAAAAAGTTAATTTTTTTATCTTTCTTTGAATTAATAAATTTTTTTATATTTTATTTCTATTTTTTTATTTATTCTTTTTCTTCTTTATTAGATTTTATTTAATATTATTCTATTTTCTTTAGTCTATTTTTTGCTTTTAATTTAATTAATTTTATTATAAGTTTAGTCTCAGTTTAATTTCAGCTTATCTTTCTTTTCTGTTTTATTGTCCTTTTTTTATTTTCCTTTATTTTATTTTTATTATAATTTTTTATTTTATTCTGCTCTACCTTATTTTATTTACTTTTATATTCCATATAAAATTTGAGGTGAAATGTCATTTCAATTTTTTAAACAACATCTTGTTGCACAATCTCATTCGATTGTATGCTGGCATGTGTGTACATTAATTTTTTTTTTTTTTTGTATCGAGTTAATGAGTAGAATTTTAATTGTACTTTCACTGTGAATGCAAAATTTAGCAATTCTGCAAGTGCACACTGGCATTAAATTACTCCGCTCAAGCACGCCGGTGCTCGGCATGCATTAAGTGCTCAAGGCCGCCAGCATTAATATCCGCAAGTACATACAAGTGAAATGCACATTTACTCACCTTTTTCATTTTATGCACTTTCTCAATTTGATCAGCTCAAGCCTTTTTTCCTGTTGTTGGCTTTACATAAGAAAACAGCAAACTGACTGTGCTCATTTCGATTGATCTGCTTTTAATTGCAAAATTTACGCCTTTTACAAAGGCACTGGCAATATTACGTGCATATAAACGGAAACTCATTCAAACAGCATTCATTGAAATGAAATGTGAATTACAGTGAGAGAGCGAGCGAAAAAATACAGTAAAGATTTTTGAAAATAAAATTAAACTAAAAATCCATCAAAACGATATGCAGTCGAACAAAAACGATGCATTTCAATTAGAAGGGATTAGGCAAGGATTAAAGAGGAAAGTGTGTGTGTGCATGTATGTATGCGTGTATTGTGCTTGTGTGAATGAAAAGTTTTACAAATGCCAAATTCAGTGCATTTCAATGTGCTGTGCAGCTGAAAATATGAAAAATCAACAAATATCAGGTTGAGGGCTTGTGAGGCAAAGAGCCAAAGAATTCAATCTCGAAAGATGTTTGGCAATGCAGTTTTTGTTCAATTTGGATTGAAATTGCAAATTGAATTGAATATTCAAGAAAATGATTGAATTCGTTTTGTTTTTTTTTTCTGGTTTTTTTTTTTTGTTGTTGTTGTTGACCTATCGACAGCCGACATGAAAATGAAAGATGAAAACGGAAGGGTAAAAAAATCTGAGTGCCAAATAATTCCACAATCGAAATGCTAACTATTTTTACACGAATTTTCACAAGCTGTTGCAGAAGTGGCATAATTAGGTTTACATAGCACTTGTGCAAATGGAATTCACTACGCTTTTGTTTCTTACGGGCATTAATATTGTTTAGGCTAAGTGGAAGGAGTTGAAAACTCGTTTACTATTCCACTCCGCAGCATTGTACCGGTTACAACTGGCACACAACTAGTTACTTCAGGTACGATACTGATTTTTGGTGGCAAATAATGCTTCCAACTCTTACTCTTAAACGGTGATGGTTCTTAAAGTGGCAAAGCGGAAGAAATCGAAGCTGTTTCCAAAATAAAATATTGTAGTTTGTTCCAATCAGTGTGGGAAATACGATAACATATATAAAGTACTGAACATTGATATGGTGTTTAAACAGGCACCGTGCCTTAGTAGATTTGTAAGTTACTACTATTCGATTGGTCTACTGCGGAAATGGAATATCGAAAGTCCAAATTCCAAGTGATAAATGGGCCTTCAATCATTGAGAAAGATACCTCACTATACCTATATTGGTAGTTTGCATAATTTTAGGACGGCCGATTTATGACTATCATTTAATTGGTAGTGGGTTATAAAATGGTAAACATAAAACGGTATACTTATTATGGGAACAATTCTTTCTGAAGGAAAAATAATTATAAACAAAATGATTAGGATTTCTTAGCAACTTCAAACTTACACTTATAATAAAATTTAATAAGACATAAAACTGTAAACCAAGCTGAACCAGGTACAAAGAACCACAGAAACGCTTAGCACCAGTCATACTGAAGCACTTAACGTGCTAACACATCTGTTACCATTGGACTTACGAGTACACATAAAAACAATCGTTGCATGCAGCGCAGTGAGACTCAGAGACACAGAAAGCTGGACAAAAAGATTGTACGGTCACAGCAATATCCTTCTACAGGGACCTGCTCACTGCTCAAAAAGAAATCAAATTTCACAATCACCGACCTCAGCTTCAGGAAAGATTTTACGGTACGTTTTTCACCGAGAGCCGAATGTAGGAATGGGAAGGTGATTCGTAGATTCGACACTGAAATCTACATTGACGGTCCTAAGATGAACTGTGGTGTGGAAGCTGGCCTCTATTCGGAACCGCTGAACTTATCCGAATCAATTCGGCTTCCTGACTATGCCAGCGCGTTCTAGGCAGAACTATTTATTAGCAATCAGGGAAGCTTGCAAATCACTGAAACACTACAAAGAAATTGGTGCAAGACACAGTTCAGAGAGTCAACCAGCTATCAAGGCCTTTGATTCCAATTACATTTTATCCAAACTAGTTTCACAGTGTACCATACAGTGTAACAACAAGTATAAATTCTTAAAAAAACAACAAGTTTTCTATATACAAAGGGTGGTTAAATTTTAAGGGCGATGTTAAATGAAAACCACACCTAATCGTAAAATTCTTTTTTTGCATTTCATTTAAAATTTTTCAATCTCAGACTAACTCAACTTGAACCATGTAAAACTACACAATCGAGCAACGCGTTAAAGTTATTCAGGCTTATTATGAAAACCGGCGTTCAAATCACTTCGAGATTTTTTCGGTCAATTTCATCGACCAAATGTGCGTACAATCGAAAAAACACCAGTGCATGCTCGTACAGCTCGTATTGCAGAAAATATTGCTGCTGTTCGCGAAAGTGTGGTTGAAGAGCCGTCCACCTATATTTCTTTATAAAAGTTGTATTAAATAAAAATTAACGCATTTTAATCAGAATCTAAAAAGAATTTCGTACTCTTCACCAAAAAAAATGTTAACAGTGGTTTCGAGTACATGAAATATTATACAAAATTTTTTTGCGAATATAATTCTATCTTTAATTTTTCTTTGATAGAAAATTGTGTTTATTTTTTTTATTTTTTTTTATTTCTTGATAATATATACTGTTAGATGAGATGTTTAGGAAGAGCTCGAGATGATAATTTTGCGCCACCTTGTAAATATTTATGAATATGAATAAAAATGTGAATAAGGCTATCGAATACAAAATTTCATCTGAATTATAGTAGCTAGGGAAACTCGGTTAAACTCATAGGGCTTAATTTTTTTTTTTGTTTAACTTTCTAATGATTCTCAATTTTTGTAATTTTTATAATTTATATAAAAATATAATTTTAATTCATTATAATTTTTTCACCTTCAACTTATTAAGTCATTATTATTAAGTTTTTATATTAAAAAGTTGTGCATTAATAAAATTATATGGCAACCCTGTACGAAAT
>JAYXIM010041424.1:0-12615 GCA_037575425.1 Anastrepha fraterculus | reverse complement strand
CTCGACATTGCAATGGTCTATTGCATTTTAGCGAAAGCTACATTTGGGCAATATGATTCAAGCGTCACGTTAAGAGATGTGCGGCATTGCGTGGCAATTAAGATTATCTACTACATTTAAGAGATTTTAAGAGAGGTATACAGGAAGGCACATGGTCGGTGATCTGGCAAAGCAGGGCCCTCTTGAGATGCCTTCTCCGTAAGCAACGAGGGTGGGAGTTCGACTGGCTAGCTGCGTTCTCTTCTCTTTTTCTGGGTCAGGTGGGCATCAAAATAATTCAGCGAGCGCTGGGCGAAAACTTTGATCAGCAAGAGAGGTCGCAGGTTGTTCAGGTAGCCGAGGAATCTTTTGTAAGATGACAAAGTAAGTGGTGGTTGTGTTAATTGGAATCCAAATCCAAAGCTGACAAGCGTGCCCTGCTGAAAATTACCAGGGAAGGCTTTGGGAGAGAAAAAGTGATGTCATCTGGAAACATGGTAAGGCTGCAGCTCCCACTTACCCAGGTACCCAGAGATGAAATCACTAAGGTGATGAAATTCGAAAAGAAGTTCAGAATTGAACAATAAGTTAAACTGGAGTAGACCTGCATTCAAAGAGAAACTCCAAGAATGTACCTGGCACTGGTACACAGATGGCCCGAATACCCCAGAAGGCATAGGCGCTGGACTTTACGGCCCCAGAATTAAACGCTCTGCGCCGATGGACAGTTTTCTAAGCATCCTTTAAGCGGAGATGTTTGACATTTCGCTATGTGCAGAGATAAACTTAGACAAAAATTTCCGGAATGAGCGAACTGCCATTTTGAGTGACAGTCAGGAGACTCTCATGGGCGTATCGTTCTGTGAGATTAAATACTCATGGATCCTTGAGTGTATCGAAAGACTTAATAAGGGCTAATTGGGTCCCAGAACGCAAGGGTATAACTGGGACCGAAGTAGCGGACGCATTGGCGAGAGAGGCTGCGGTCTTGCCTTTTATAAGTCCTGAGCCCTTAGGAGAGAAAAGCTAGAGCTAAGTGACATTTGCTGGCACGAAACTATAGGGCTGCGCCAGACGAAATTCCAACTGAGAGGGTACAACCAAAAGAGGTTTAAAAACCCTCCCCAAGATTAAACTGAGAATGTTCGCGGACATTCTCACAGGCCATTTCCGACTACGAAGTCATCTGCACATGTTCGGGATTTGGTCTACGAACTTTTGTCGTTTCTGCGACCAATCTCTGGAGACTCCAATGCACCTTCTCCCGGAATGCAGCGCAATAGCGCAAAGAAGGTTGAGACATTTTGGCCAAATGCAGCCAGAGGAAAGGCACATACGCGCAATCCAACCCAGCTCTAACCTGAGTTCACTAAAGGAGCTGAGTCTGGATGACGTACTGTGATGAGTGGAAGGCAAATCACGAGGTCGAAGTGCAAATCTCATAAAAAATCGAATCTAATCTAAGTCTTTCAACTACACTCATCTATGGAATTCTTTGAGCAAAATATTTTAAATTTCTTAGCCCCTATGGTAGTAAAAAAATGTATATGACTCTTTCTCTGAACTTATGGCTCTTATTCTATTTTTACTATTTGTCGCCATGCGATTACTAAAACTCGCTTATATTTATCTAAGTTTCTTATTTGACAATTTTTTACTATTAGTTTTTGTTCGAAATGAAATAGACGTGTCGAAATGCGCTGAAAATGCATTTTCAAAATGTATTTCTCGTCATTTGACTTGCGGCTATGATGCCAGCCGCGCGTCAGGCGTTAGCAAAGCCATTTAGTGAAGTTGCATTTGCACGCTCATTTCTACTCACTGCTTCTTCAACTACACCTTCCACATTTAATATGCGCGCGCTATATTGCAGCACACTTCTTCCGCCCCCACTCCCACTAGACATTGTTTTTGCAAGTGCGACACTTCTGCGAAAGTCGTCCGTATTTATTTCAGCGCATTTATTTTTATTTTATTTCTAATTTTTATTTTTGTTTTTTTTTTTTTGCTGTTAATGTTGTCGTCGCATTTTCGCTTTTGCCGTTTTGTCACGCAATTTTATAACAAAATAAAATTTATTTTTGCTACCAATTCACTTCATCTTCCTGCCTTCATTGGTAGTGGTGCACACACGCACACACACACATATATACCTTAAGTGTGTTTTTCCTCTGTTGCCTGACAATTTCTGATGATAGTGTCTGCAAAAGCAAAATAAAGCAAAAACACAATAAAATAAAACGCATACCAACAACAAATTCGCTGACAACGCGAATAGACTTGGAAAATATATTTAGTTGTTTTGTTTATAGACTTCTAAATTGTCCTACCGCAGGCGCTTCGTTGCTACTTCAATGACATTACGCGCACTCCCAGCAACATTCCGCAGGATTTCCCACCAAACCCAACAAACAGCCGCCCCACTAGCCAAATAACGAACAGCCAAGGAAGCGCGATTTGCTTTTTGCAGTCCACGCTCCAGCACTCAGTCTTCTTGTACTGCCGCATACTTTTGCTTTGTCGTCCGTTTTGCAAGCTACATTTCGTCTCTTAGTAGACGTCCCTTCCCTTTTCGTGGCGGCGCTACATCACACAATAAACTATTGGTTATATCTCACACCCGTTTCCAGCTGGCCAGACCACACGCCTTGGCAAGACACAATTCGCTCGACGCTCCTCTCCAGTTGGACTGTAATATTTCGTTGGCGAAATTGTGTCCTTCGGGTGTATAAATTTTAGTTTCTTCTTTATAGTTTTTGGCGGTAAGTAGTTTTAGTTGCTGGCTCATCCGCCTTGTGCGCGTTCGCCTTAAGCCCTTAGGGAAATTAAAACATTACGATAGCATTTTTAGTTTAACTTCATTTTAAAGAATTTTCTGCGACGAGCTGGAGCGCTGTTTTCCTTCTTAATCAACCTTTTACTTGCTTATACATCAACCTTTAATTTGCTTCAATGTATTAGTTGGCGCATTCGTACGAGTCTTTAAAGTCGCGCAAATTGAAATTAAACAAATTGAGGGAATTACAAGGTGGTCGGCTCTGGCGGCTAAGCGTTTGAGATTCCTTAACGTGAGATGCCCTGAGGAAATTCTCCAGCGTAGATCCCTTTTATCTCCTCCACTACATCAACAGCACTGGATGGCTGTAGATGGTTTCTCTTCCATAAATTTTTCGCAAGTAGGGGTCCACATTATGGTATCAAAACGGTGCGTAAGTGCTATTTGTAGTGTTCCTGTGGTACTCTTGGGTATTCTAGGGATCAAAACGAAGGTTTCACATCATTCAAAATCATTCTTTTACTTAGTAAAAAAGTTATTCAAACACAAAATCGGCCAGCATTCTCAAAAGAAATTTAAGTCCTTAAATACATAATCGTCTTTTTTTCAAAAATTATGGCTTGAGCACTGCGCGAAACATCAAAGCTAATCCAAAGTCGTTTTGGAATTCCGTCAAATCTAAAAGGTCCGAGTTCGAGTAAACCTGCTTGGATAAATTTGCAAGTGCACCTGCCGAGGCAGCTAATTTATTTGAAGCCTTCGTCACATACAGATGCTGATCGTCTTTCAGCTATCTTATCTGGCATTGCCAATTCCTCTTTAACAAATCGTTATCTATTAATTTAGGTAAAAAGTTCGTAGCCCTTTTACCGTTTAAATATTCGCCGTTGCTGCGTACAACCTCCTCCCACCCATTCGACCAAGGATCTCTTTATTGGCTTTATTCAGCGGCTGCTGAAGAACCTCCTGTTCGAGCTCTTGGATGCAGCTTCGACGAATTGTGAAATATGGGGGCTGGCGTTGTAGGCTTTGGCGTATCTCCTGCAGCCAGCCACTTCTTTCCTTGCTTCATATTGATGTACGAGTATAGGCACCATTTCTCATCTACCGTGACGATTCGGTACAAGAAGCGCTGTTTATGACCGCGTGTTGTTCGATGGCGGGCGAGATGTTGAGAAGCAATTTGATGGTGACTTTCTTTGTTTTTTTTTTTTTTGTTGAGCTCGTGAGGCACCCAGGCTCCCAATTTTTCAGTAAAACCGGTAAATCCCATTGAATGAAGGGAATTGAATCATTTTTTCCGCCAACTCACGTCTGGTTGGGCAAGCGTTCTCCTTTAAAAGTGATTTGAGTCGTGCTTCATCGAACTCAGAAGACCTTCCGCGGCGAGACGTGTCATTGACGTCAAAGTAGCTATTATTGAACTTGTCAAACCATTTCCGTGCTGTAGACTCGTCTATGACACCTTCTTCATACACGTCGCAAATGTCCCGGTCTGCTTCGGCAGCTTTTTAACCTCGATGAAAAGCAAAGAAGAGATGGTATCGAAAACGTTGACTTTTGCCTCCTGGGTGTTCCATTTCTATGTCTCAAATTCAATAAAAATTAAATAACTCAGAAAGACAATTAAAATATTTTTATAGAGCAGAAAGAGTTCTATCGAATGAATACGTACTCTTTGCGAAACAGCAAACAAATCGTTGTAAAATAAAAAAAATATATAAAAACGCTATGAACTTATTCCCCAACCTAGTAGAAAGGTTTGACAAGTTATCATTAATCGAGATTGCCAATACAAAATTTTCGGCGAATGCAATTATCTTTTCCCCAATATCTTCAAGTTCCTGGAGGCGAGTACCCCTGACCAGAAATTTCTTTCGGAACCTATCGTATGACCGGAACCAACCAACGAAATTGCCAATGAATTGGCCTACCGTGGATCAGCGGTTCCCCCACAAGGGTCAGAGCCATTAATCGGAATCAGTTTCGCAGGAATCAGCGATTATGTAGGCAATCTACATAAAGAGCGTTGTCTGACAAGTCCGAACAGAAAACTGTCAAACTGTCTACTAAAACTTGGAAGGAAAGACCCTCGGTTTATGGTCGGTATTATTACAGACCACAGCCCATGGGGTCAGCATATGACCACCATTGAAATCATTGAGGACCCAAAGTGCCTGTCGTGCTTGGAGGAGGCGGATAGCACTGAGCACTTTCTCTGTGAGTGTCCTACCTCTGTTAGAGCACGGCTAGAAGTTTTGGGTTCCGATGTCATGGGAATGAGTAATATTCGGAAGAGGATATTTACAGATTTGCCGAAGAATTAAAAAATTCTCACATTACTATCTACCTTTGTCTCTGTCTCTATTCTTTCCTATCTCTTTCTCTGATAGCGAACTGTTTACTTACGTAAGCGATGTTGTTGTTGCTTCAGGAGATATGTTAATGCATGAGCGCTCTATGTTTAAACGGCAGCCGGGGTATATTCTAAAGGATGGTTAAGTTTCAAGGGCCGGTGTTGATTTTGAATAAAATACAATTTTTTTTTGGAAATTATTGTCATTTCTTTTTATTATGATAATATTGATATGGCTCAATTACGACCTCGGCAACACATCTCCATCCGATGGTCCAAATTTTCGATGACGCTGAGGCATAATTGAGGTTCTATGCCGTTAATGTGCCAAATTATCTCATCCTTTAGCTCTTGAATTGTTGCTGGCTTATCGACGTACACCTTTTCTTTCAAATAACCCCAAAGAAAGAAGTCCAACGGTGTCGTTGCCGTTTAGGTGTGGTTCACATTCAACATCGGCCCTTGAAATTTAACCATCCTTTATATAGTGAAGTGGTTCTCCAATTGCATCGCCCAGCAAGTGAAGTCTCTAATGATTTCTGATAAAATTTTGATGTGATATCATTTGTCGCTGAGAGAAGATCATAACCTCTATTAACGTGCTGAGACCTAGTCGAGTCATTCCTATAATCAGCTACACCTTTTGGGGTTGTCAGAGGCCCAAAAAATTATGATTTTTATTGCAGCCATTTAAAGCTGATGGCCTAGCCACTAATGCTTTTTAATGCATTGTGATTGTAGTTCATTACTTTTCCAATTTTTAAATAAAAAACAAAACAAAAATATATGATTTTCAATCAATTTTTTGTTGCTAGTCAATTACTTTATTTTACAAAAATAAAAACATCGAAATTATATTCGACTTTAGCAAAATTTCAAAAAAAAAAGTTAAGAATTGTAAAAGTTATCGCTGTGTGTTTGAAGCCCGTTTCTCCAGAAGTCCCTTGCGGTGATCATCACAAATCCTTGGAGATTCATCTAAAATCAATCGGACCAGAGAAATTAGTTTTATTAATAGATAATCTTGTGCCTGATGGAACCTTTTCTTCAAAAATAACAATATGGCGACCACAGGAATTTTTTTTTGAGATTTTCGAGAAAAAAACCAATAAAGAAAAATAAGAAGAATCGAAATGTTTGAAAAAAAATCCTTCGATCAGGGACGAGTTTTTTATGTTTTTCCAAAGTAGTAGGTATACATTTTTTTGAAATCTACCAAGCGGTTTTTAAGTTACGGGATCACGCATTTAAAGTTTTGCTATCGCCCGAGGAGCCGGCGGCCGCCGTAGCCGAATGGGTTGGTGCGTGACTACCACTCGGAATTCACAGAGAGAACGTCGGTTCGAATCTCGGTGAAACACCAAGATTAAGAAAAACATTTTTCTAATAGCGGTCGCCCCTCGGCAGGCAATGGCAAACCTCCGAGTGTATTTCTGCCATGAAAAAGCTCCTCATAAAAAATATTTGCCGCTCGGAGTCAGCTTGAAACTGTAAGTCCCTCCATTTGTGGAACAACATCAAGACGCACACCACAAATAGGAGGAGGAGCTCGGCCAAACACCCAAAAAGGGTGTACGCGCCAATTATATATATATCGCCCGATGAGCACCCGAGCGTCCGTTGTTAATTGTTGAATAACTCGAAAAGTATTTGTCGTGATTCACTTCAAATTTTGACACAATTTTTTAAGATAGTATGCTTTAAGAAAATGCAAAACAAAATTATATTTTTGGAAAATTCTGACTACCCCTAACCCCTGTAGTGCACTGGCGCCATTTATCTCCATTTTCTTGCATTTATTTAGCATAAGAAAGGGCACTGCTCGAACAATGAATGATCTGGCAAGCGGAAGAATTGTTTGCCTCTAATTCTGAATTCAATGAGTTATATTGGGTGTCTTTTTAATATTTAATCTTCTTAAATGATTTATTGAAACTAATTTAATATACTGCTGAGAATTTCACAAAAAAAAGTTTATTTTAAAAATTTAATGAAATTACATCGAAATTTCTTCCACTTAAATTATATCGAAATTTCTTCTGCTCAAAATTGCTTCTATCTCAATTAATTAAGCGATGAAATGAAGTGAATATTAAGTTGCACTGCAACAAATCAAATCAAGCGTTATGAGCATCATTTCGATGATTTTACTTGCACGAGTATATGAATTTGTGTCAGCTGCACAAAAATTCAATAACAATTTGCGCAATATACATATTTATATATATGTATGTACGTGTGTGTGTGCCTGTGTGCGAATAAGTTGCACAGTATTTGGTAGAGCAAAGCGTTGGGTGTATGACTGAATATATCCCAATGACAACGAAATCAAAATCAAAATCTGTGACAAATCAAAATCAAGATTTGCAATATAAAACAAATCAGTGCGAAATACAGTTACACTATACATACTTGTATTTCTGCAGGGTGTTTTCGCATACAAAATAAGTAAATTTTGTTTACTAACACACACATACATACACAAATATATACACTTGCATAGCATTAACAAGTTTTACTGCGAGGGATTACATGCCGTACATATCTCTACAAATAGAAATCCCTATACAAGAACATTTACATTTCTATTTCTTTATTTGTGTAAGTGTGTGGGTGATTGTAGCAATTCGCTTGTCAATTCACTCGTCAATGCAGCTCTACAACTCTTCAACTGAATGGTGCTACGCTTCGATGAGCACAACTTTGATTACTTCAACTGTTTCTATATTGCCAAAAGCGAAAAAAAAACACAAATGTAGGAGCACCTTATCTTCGTTCCCTGCTGCCCCTTCTGCCCCTTTGCAAAAATCTTGGTGCTATGCGCATTGCTTGTTGATGATACGCTTGTGTGAATGTATATGAGTGTATATGTGCGTCTATATATGTACATGTGCTTGTGTGTGTGTGTGCATGCAGCAATGCAATAAATCGCAAATAAATACTTCAAAACAAATCAAGCACATGCATGTCGCCACTCCTATAAATATGCAATAAAAATTTGCAAACTTTTTTAAACGAAAAGAAATGCGACTATGAATGCTTCTGCGAATGTTACCAATGCGGTTGAGTTATGAATGAGATACAATATGAAAGAAGAAATGTAAAAAATATTGTAGCAAATAAAATTGGAAGTGGACGACTCACGCAAACTTATGGGTACAGGCTAAAGCAAAAAAAGAGACTTTTTATTTTTAAGAAAATAACCGGTTAATCGCTTTCTACATATGAAATGTGTATAAATAGATTTTAGTTTAATATATAGGTAGAATCTATGTCTATATGGTGGCGCAAAATTAATCACCCCATTGATGAGCATATCTGCTTGCTTGTGAGATTATCGGTAGAGCAGCTCATAGCTGGTAATAATAATAAAAATAGCAATCAAAATAGCGCATAAATTTTTTACTTTCGAGAATAACCTCTCTGCAAGGTGGCGCAAAATTAATCACCCTATCGAAAAATCTATAATTTTTGCTAAAGGTGTCATATGTCAATCATTTTTGACACTTGCAAAATAGACAACTGCAGCATGCAAACGCGCATGCAGCGCGCGTCAAGATTAAAATACAAATTCCCATCACTTAAAATCATTGTTTTTTATTTAGTAAAAAGAATTATGCAAAAACAATATTGGATGATTAATTTTGCGCCACCTTTTATTGAAAAATTTTTATGTTGCTATATTCTGTATTCAAAATTCGTCTTAGTACTTGGGACAAGGCGCTCCGAACAGGATCATTCAGTCGCTAAATCAAATATGCAATAAAGCCTAAAAACTTAACTAAATTAAGAAAGTTAGGTGCAGGGAAATATACTGAGATCAATGAAGGTAACGCAATAGATCTTTCAGGTCGCAGTGCTAAATCGCCTAACAATAATAATAAAAATGTTTGACCCAGTCCCTCTTCAGTCTGTGTTATGCTTTTTGATTTTATCCAAAGTTGAGGACCCACAGTTGTATGCAGTCTCCCAGATAGGCAGTTGCTGCGTTTTCTTATGAGGGAACTTTTTCATGACAGAAATACCCTCAGAGATTTGCCGTTGCCTACTGAGGAGCGTCAGCTAATGGGAAAAAACGTGAGGAAAGGTCGAACTGCGCCCCTATCGAGGGATCATCCTCATCGCCATCGCATATAGGATTCTATCCTGCGTGCTATGTGATAAGCTGAAACCCTTCGCCCAATCCCTAATTGGGCCTTGCCAGTGTGGTTTAAGACCTGGTCGCTTCAACATCGATCAAATATTCACACTACAGCAGATCCTGGAGAAAACGCACGAGGACTACATTGACACGCACCACCTATTTGTCGACTACCAGACAGCCTTTGATAGCCCGATTCGCGAACACCTATATCGCATAATGTCTGATTTCAGTATCCATGCTAACCTGATACGGCTGTGCAAAATGACGTAGAGCTACACACAAAATTCCGTCAAGATAGTAAAGTATCTCTCCGAGCCTTTTGATACCATTCGAGGCCAAAAGTTTGCAAAGTGACCCACTATCAAGTGATCTCTTCAACATTGTTATAGAGAGTGTGGTTCACAGGGCGAAGGTAGAATGAAATGGAACTTTTTTCTATGAAAGTATCAAGCTCCATGCACAGACTAATGACATCGACATCATCGGTCATACCAAGCGAGATGTCGCCGCCACTTTTACGGGTATTTACAATGCGTACACACGATTGGGTCTGAGGGTAAACAAGGGCAAAACCGAGTATACGCTGAAATCCTACAGGGAGTCGCGGCGCCTTGAACCACAGATCGAAATTAACAACTTTGAACTCGATGTGGTCAAGGACTGCATTTATCTTGGCTCCGCTATTACCAGCAGCAAAGATGTCAGCCTTGAAATCAGGCGCAGAAAAACTCTTGCCCAGAAGTGCTTATTTTCTGTTCAGAGTCGCAATTGAGTAGTAAAGTCCTCTCTCGACGAACGAAAACAAAACTCTATAAGACGCTCATCATCCCACTCTATGGCGCTGAAGCCTGGAGAGTCAAACAATCAAATGCAGCCGCTCTTGTAGTTTTCGAGAGGAAAGTACTTCGCAAAATGTTTGGCCCTGCACGCGTAAATGGCAGTTGCAGCATTCGAATGAACCACGAGCTGCATGAGTTTTACGGAGATATTGACATAGCCCAACGAGTCAGCCTGCAGCGACTAAGGTGGCTGGGTCTTGTCGTTCGTACGGAAAGAACTGTTATGGAGAAGAAGGTGTTTGAAACGGTAATTGGCGGTCAACGGCGGAGAGAACATCCGTGTGTTCAGTGGAAGAACCAAATTGAAGATGACCTGGCTGCTCTTGGCTTCAGAAACTGGAAAAGTTGTGCGGAAAACAGAGACACCTGGCGAGACATTATTCGGCAGACTGCAGCTCGGTAACGGATTGTTACTGCCAATTAAGTAAGCAAGCGATACAAATTAAGCCCTTTCGCTGGCCTCTACCGCTATTTGAAGGTTGTAAGAGACCCACAATGGTTCCTTCCACGATTTCCAGAGTCTTTGACTCTCAAACGAGTGATGCGTTGTTTGGTAAAGCGCATTAGATCTATTAGAATGAGCTCCATGAGCAATTAAAATGGGTTCCATTAGTTTGGTATTCTATGTGGAAAGACTTTCAGTTAGATGTTGATGGTTCTCAAGTTAGAAGAAGTCCTCTAACACTTCACATATGTAAAACTATCAACAGGAGATCAGCTGTCGAGACAGCGTACAAAGTCACATTTGATTTGATAACAAGAGATAAGTCGTACCACAATTTCCTTAGAAATAAGTCTGCAATATTTTTGAATGCTGCTCGAGCGTCACCTGATTCATTTCTTTCAGCAGAGGTATCGCATTGACTGACAGGCAACATTTGAACTCATTTATTCCGATTCGGTAACTTTGTTTTGAAGCACGGAATAATCGTACATCTATTTTATGATAGAAATTTTTCTCAAGCGATACCCTAAACAACCATTACAGTATGACTTCAATGAGGTGGAAACGTCAATGCACCCAAGGAAAAAGAAACTTATAAATACGCATTTATTAGAAAGCGGAAATATCAGCACAAAAAGTAAATTACAAAGAAATCGGAAAAAACTTTAATTGAAGAGCGAACAAGAAACTTAATAAACAAAAATAAATAATCCATGGCATTCCCTTGGTTTTTCCAAATACATTGGTATTTCCAGCGCATGCCAGTATGCGGGGCACTGATTGCAAATGCGGAAATACCCAACCATACATAAGCGCATATCTGTATGAACTTGTTTATGCTTATGTTTTAGATATATACTAGTGTTTACCTATGGGTGCATATGTATTTGTGTAAGCCATTTGCCAACACTACTCAAAGTTTACAAAGCGTCACAGCAGAGGCCAAATGTTTTGCAATATGTTTGCAATTTTATTTTTCGCATTTTTCCTTATATGCAGGGTTGTATGTATACATGTGTGCTTGTATGCATGTTTATGTATGTATATGCATCTGTATTTTATTGCAACTACTTCCTTCATCATATCAGCACATATACATACATACATGCAAGCATGCATGAATGCTTACCTATACATCCAGCCAGCGAAAAACTATAGCTCCACGTCATTTTAACGGGTTTTGACTACTTTTTTTCTGTTTCTGATGATTCTGATAAATTTTTTGTAGAACTTTGTTTTATTCTTCAACAAATTTCATACAAACCAAGGCTTCAAATATTGTACAAAATTTGTAAAAATTCGGCGAATTTCCGTAAAAATGCTAGCTTTTCAATAAAAAAAAATAATATAAAAAACCATAATTAAAAAAAAACTGGGTACGCAGTTTTATAGCCCATTGAAATCTAGTCTAACAAAATGCAAAGTAGAAGTCGCTCAAAACTTGCGTTGATTTTTGACATTTTTTTTTCGCTGGTGGTAATGCGCGTAATTTTTCATATGGAGAAAATGCACAACATCGGCAGAGAAAAAAATTATTAAAAATCTGCTAATATTTTACGCCACGGCAAACTTGCACTTTATTATACTAGAATTTAATGGACTATAAAACTGCGTACTCAATTTTTTTATTTTTTTCATAAAATATTTGAAATTTTTACTAAAATTTGTCTAATTCCTATAAATTTCGCAACTCCTATAAAGTTTTAAACTTTTATTGGTATGAAATTCGATGGAGAATGAGCTAATTTTTTTTTTGATGCATGAAAGTTAAAAAACAAATGAAAGATAGTGAAAACTAGAAAAATTCATGGTACTATAGTTTTTTTGCGCGCTGTATCTGAGCAAACAATATTAGGTTGATGTGCACACAAACACACATACATATGTACATACATATCTACTATATCTGCAAGCATATTTATTTATAAACTAACACACACACACAAATAAACGTCACAACGGCATGGCAAATCAAAGTTGCACTACAAATATGCAATCCATTTTTTTTTTAACCTTTTTCCCTCCCAGTTTGCATGGCAAACGATGATTTTTGATTTGAAAAGTTCAAACAAGAAA
>JAYXIM010041421.1:0-20709 GCA_037575425.1 Anastrepha fraterculus | reverse complement strand
AAATTATAAAACTTGTTCTAATGAAGCTACTTTTATTTAATCATGTAAATATTTAAAGAATATTTTTAACCTTCATTCGAAATCGTCTTCTAAGGATATGAACCCAGGAATATTGGTTTTAAGTCCCTGCTGGGTGGTTTTCGCCTTATGGGCTGGAGTGGAATCTTGCTGGAAGATCCAACGCTCTCCATTGAAAAGATTTTTGGTCAACTGCTTTACCACGCCTTCTAAGACATTTTCCTATAACACTTTTCCCCTTTCTGCGAATTCTTACTCGAACGCTTTTTACGGCTACACTGGTTTGAACCTCGTGAGGACGATCACTTCGTTTTCTGTCTTACGAAACTAAGCATAATAATATCAGTAGGCAATGCATACGAACAAAAGCAATAACGATGACAAGCGCTAAAACAGAGTAATGAAACCTAGTACTTAGGAAGTGTAATAGCGTCGACTAGGTGCGAATAAGTTGAGAAGTCTAGAAAGGCAAACGTGGAAACGCTACTCAGGCAAGACTATAGAGATTCCGGACGTTGTTGACTTATTATGCGCCAAAGTTTCCCCACTTTGACTTTATTTATTAGCTGTTTTGCAGGTATTTAAGTGAGCAGTGCCAGTGTAATAAAGACCTATAGATGTTTCGGTTAGTTCGTCACGTTGGCCCAATATGTGAAGAAGACCCGTGCGATACTGATCATCTCATTGGTCTCACCATATGGCTTTTCTCTTTCAGAATTTCATGTTATAACAAAATAAAGTTCCCGCTGAGATAGACCCTTTGACACCTTAAATGCATGCTTTTTATCTGCCTACATTTTTATGTTCTCAACGGTTTTCGTATTTGTTCATCATCTTTTAGTTGCCTACTTCCTCTCTTCTACTTCGGCCAGTTATGCAACAATCCCCTCAAATTAATTTCTAAGCTCATATTGCTTTCGTTTCCTTTTTTGCAACAAGTAACCTAAGCTTTGCTAACGGCTTTGGCTAAGCCAAACTCTTTACTTACTTATCTCTTATCTCTTTCACTCAAAAACACTTTTTACCAAAACGCTCAACTTTAATCTGGTGGGTATTTCTCATAACAGTTTGCCTTACTACTACTACCACTACTGCGACTTGTTTTTGTTTGTGTTCTGTATGGCCAACCATACATGTTCACGTATTTATGATTATTAATTTTCATTGTGAGTGACATGTTGACACTTGAGTCACTTTGACACTAACTATTTGCTAGTACTTGCCAAGCTTAGTGGAATTGTTGGCTTTTGGCTATGAGAGGTAGGCGAACGAAAATATGGGATAAAGTCAAAAATTACAAATTTGTGTTGGTACTGTGGATGAAAGTACATAGAGTGATGTACATGTATTGCACTTACACATACACGCATGTACACATGCACACCTATATGTGTTTGCTAGCTTAGCTGGCATTTTTAAAAATGCCTGTATATCCTAATATTTGTTGCCTTTGCCAAAACATAGTGACAGCTGAATTTATAAACTCAACCAGCAACTCGGTTTACTTAACTAACATACAATACATACATACATATGTATGTGTGCATATATGTACTTATGTATGTGCTGGTATTACAAAACATGCACTTTTAACTCGTCACCAGTGGTCTAACATGAACAACAACAGTAAAAATAATAACAATGCCAACAAGTCTAAAACAACAACAACAAGAGCAATAAGAGTGCATGTAATAACCGCAGTGCGGGTAAAAACTGCCGAAAATGCAAACTAACAATACGGCAACAAAATCCTAAACTATCACCCACTAACACAATCACAACTAGCTACATATGCCCTGCAGGAAAGGTGTAATTTGGGACGTTGTGAAACTAGTTCGCAACTAGTCTCACTGTCACCACTCAATTGTATCACACTCTAAACAAACACCAAAATATTCAAATCCAATGACTTGGGGCCGTAATGTAAATAGTATGAAATGTAACTAGTTCGTAACCAGTCTCACTGTCCCCACTCAATTGTATCACACTCTAAACAAACACCAAAATATGCAAGACTATACACTGCAGGGTTAATGTAAACCAGTGCGAAATGTAACTAGTTCGTAACTAGTCTGAATTTCATCACTCAATAATATCACACTCTAAACAAACACCCAAGTCAAGTATGAAAAACTAGACCGACACGCTACCAGTTCGCAACTAGTTCGTAACTAGTTCATTACTACAACTTAATGGTGTCACACTCTCAATTGTTACCGCTTAACATATTCTTAACTGTGTCCTGCACGGTAAATGGAAACTAAGGCGATATGCAACTAGTTCGTAACTAATTCCCTACTACAACTTACATCCGAAATTTTCACCCACTAATATATATGTATACATATAATTGGCGCGTACACCCTTTTTGGGTGTTTGGCCGAGCTCCTCCTCCTATTTGTGGTGTGCGTCTTGATATTGTTCCACAAATGGAGGGACCAACAGTTTCAAGCCGACTCCGAACGGCAGATATTTTTATGAGGAGCTTTTTCATGGCAGAAATACACTCGGAGGTTTGCCATTGCCTGCCCACTAATACGTACACAATAATACGTCACAGGTAAATGTAAGCTAGCTCGATATTGAACTAGTTCATAACTAATGTCACTATCATCATTTGACCTTTCTCCTAAAATTAAGTTGGAAGTACCTGAGACTACTGATAGGTGAATTCACAGAGCACAACGCCTGTGGTCAGTATATGACTACCATGGGAATCATTGGCGTATCAGTGTATTTGAAACTTAGAGGAACGGAATGAAAGAACTAAGTTTAAAGAGGAGCTAACTTCATTACTACTCTTCAAATCAAACGCCCCAGCAAGCCAAAGCAGTCTATCGTAGCATAAAGATTATAATTTATCCTCTCCGACATAATCTGCTCTAAAATTGGGTCAAATTAATCGAGCGAAAGGCCGTCAATAGTATATTTTCTATTATTCTCCTTCTCCATTTATAATTAGAATTATAATAATGAAAGGTTTCCACTGCAACATAAAGATCTTTTGTGCACTCCACCCATCACAATACCTCATCCGAACTTAGTTCGCTCAAATAAGCCTAGTATGGAGCTTAGAGGTGTATTGGAGTGTCTGGGTATTTGTCACAAAAGCAACAAGAGTCGGTGAACCATATCTCGAGCCGGTGCAGATGGCTACGTCTGGCGTCCCCACTGTTTGGTAGCAGAATATAACTCATCACTCCTAAGCCTATCTTCATGATATATTGTCCCAAGGCAAGAAAAGGGTGTGCGCTACTAGTAGCGAGGCTGCAGCCTCTCTAGCTAATCTGCCGGTTTATTTCAAAGTATTGCCGTGCATAGATTAAAATCTACGTGCATGGAACAGCCAAACTATAGAAAAAGTTTTTTCTAATAGTGGTCGTCCCTTGACAGGCAATGGCAAGCCTCCGAGGGCAGACGCCAATTGTTTATTTATTCATTTTGTTTATTCTGTTTTTATTTCAATGCATTCTGGGACCACTATAAGCCTGATGTGATTGTGCACTTCACATAAATTTAGTTGTTCATTCACTCAAGGGCTAGTAAGGACTTAACCTCAAAGGATGATAAGGCCTTATGTGCAGCCTGGCTGTCGCTCATTTCGGTGGCTCCTATCTAAGTTGAACTCTGCACATGAATAGATGGCATACCGCTTGGAAAAAGTGCAGACTTATTCCATAAATCACAGCACTTATGCCTCCGAGTCTTTTCGAACCTTCTGTATACCAGTGCAGGGTACACAAAAGAAACTCCTTTTTACATTTTACATTACAATTCATTTTATATACAAATAATGTATTGCCCCCTATCAATGTCGCTCATGGTAGCCGAATGCTGTATTCGTTACTTGTCCAACCTCGCTCGGCCTGATTTCTTTGAAAGCACGTATCTATTTTGCTGATGTCTCTATTAGGTATATCATATCAATGACTTTCACGACATCTCACTATGAGCTCTTTTTAATATGCCTGGTAGTATCCACTGTTCAACTATGCATGTCCGCAGTTTGCCCTGATTAATCATATCATTAGCTTCAAGCCTTTGCTGCTTGGGTACCCACAAAAATATCAAGCATTTTATACTCTGCAACTAAACTTTTCTCAAACTTGTTTTCATGAATAATTTCTGGATAACCAGGTGCACTTGAATGCTTCAAGCCCTTCCCTTACAGCAGACACTTGTCCAGTATGCCCGACTCTTTTTCTTCGACTCTTTTTCTTTCCAATTAAATAATTCGCTATTTTGAATATTGCGGTGACCTGCTATTGGGAAGCCAAATGCTGAACAACTGCGACTTCATTGGATGGATCTAAAAGTCTTCTCTGCAAATGTTATATTAGCACACGTGCATTTTCCATCTTAGGGCATTTAGTGGGAATATTTGTATTGAGTCTTCTCAGAGCGTTCACTCTGTTCCTAAGATGCTAAGCGTATAGTCGGTTCCCTACAAAGTTCTAAACTACTTCTTGTGCCCTGAATCCTTTGCGCTATTCCACAATCCAAGGAAATGCGGTCGCTCCTCACTTCACTCGCTTAGATCATTAAATATAAACTTCAGAGTCCAAAGCTAACCATGCAGCGGAGCACTCCGTGCAGCTTACATAAAAGTTGATTTATAGTCAGTTTAGAATAGGCCAACAGGGATGCTTGTATTTGTGTACAACAGCGGCTCTCTTATTTTTGACGCTCGAAAAGCCAGCGCTTAGGCACTTTTGAGTACTTAAGCGTTCAGCTCGTTTGCTGTTAATGCGCTTCATTCTGACTTCGTATGGCATCTACTACACGCTCACTAACTCACTAACTAACTAGCCAACAAACTAACTGGCTATGCAGGCGCTGCCGCCAGTCACCACAACACTGATGAACTGACAAACTAACAAAGTGATGAGCTAAAGCTGTCACTGCATTTCCAAAATGTTAGCATACAAATATACCCTTCGATGTATGTACATATGTATGTCTGTGTAAATAGGTACATACATACATATTATATGAGAACTGCTGCAGATTGTCATTTAATGCAATAAATACATACATGCATACATCCATACATACACACATACATACCTACATGCAAAGCTTTCAGCTTAGTGCCTTCGGATCGGTGTCTGAGCCGCTGACATGTCAGTCTGCACTTTGCTGATAAGCTACGGTGTTACTCAGCAGGATTTTTTATTTGACTCTTTCGTTTGCTCAGGATTTAAATATTTGTTTAGATTTTATCTTGCAAATTTTTTTATGTAACACTTTTTCAGTTTTTGTAGGCACATTTTTGTGGCAATTTTGTGCCTTCTGTTTACTCTCGTCAATTTGCTTGTACTTAGTGAGCTTTTTGATATAGGTATTCATAAAATATTGACTAATCTGCTGGTTTTACTTTTAATTGGCGGTTGGATTTTTCATTTGCGATTATTACTAAGATTTGCAGAAAAGTGGCAGGGTAAAAAATAAATGCAAATAGTTTCAGAATGAGCGTTAATTTGTGCAAAGGGGTAGGCACAAGAAAGTACATTCTGTCAAAAGAGTACCGTTCAACAAAAGGCAAAATAATAGTTAATCATCAAAATTTTTTGTATCGCCTTCAAAATAGGCTCCATTCGAAGCAATACACATATGCCAACGGTTAAATGCGTTTGAAGAGATCTTCTTCAGCTCCTTCAGCGAATTCTCCTTAATGCCCTCTATCGGCTCAAAGCGGCATCCGCGGAGTGGTAATCTAAGTTATGGGAAAAGGGAAAAGTCACAGAGGGCTAAATCTGGTGAATACGGTGGTTGTTCGATGATATTTGTCAAGTTTTTGGTAAAAAAAGTGTTCGCAATATGAGCCTTGTGAGACGGTGTGTTGTCATGATGCAAGATCCATGAGTTTTCTTTCCACAAATTGGGCCGTTTCCCACGCACATTCTCTCTCGAACGTCACATAAGATCCTTATTTACCGTAGAACTAAGTGGAATGAATTCCGAGTGCACAAACGAATAGCATGACTTTCACTTTTGACCGACTTTGACGTGGTTTTTTGGGTTTCGGCTCATGTGAGTAGCGTCATTCAGCCGCCTGTTGACTGGTTTGCATGTCAAACTCATACATCCACGTCTCATCACCTGTTATAATGCGCAGGATAAACATTGGCTCCGAATTCACTTGCTGAACCATGTCTTCAGCAACTTTCTTCCAATGCATTTTTTCAAAGAAAGTATAGTTGTGTTCCTAAATGGGTTACGTTTGAAAGGGCTGAGCTTGAGAAGTCTGCATTTGCAAGGTTTGTTTAAATTAAAACGAATGATTGATTACTGTTGTGTTTATAAAGCAAACATTTTGGTAAATGCCGCCGGAGAGAGAGTTTTTAGTTGGATATAAAGGCTGGTTAAGTTTCAAGGGCCGCTGTTAATTTTTAACAAAATACAATTTTTTTTGGAAATTATTATCATTTCTCTTTATTATGATAATATTGATATAGCTCAATTACGCATAAAACAAAATATTGGCCAAATGGCCGCCGCGGTCTCGGCGGCACACCTCCATCCGATGGTCAAAATTTTCGATGACGATGAGGCATAATTGAGGTTCTATGCCGTTAATGTGCCGAATTATCTCATCCTTTAGCTCTTGAATTGTTGCTGGCTTATCGACGTACACCATTTCTTTCAAATAACCCCAAAGAAAGAAGTCCAACGGTGTCAAATCACATGATGTTGGTGGCCAATTGACATCGCCGCTACGTGAGATTATTCGGCCATCAAATTTTTCGCGCAAGAGAGCCATTGTTTCGTTAGCTGTGTGACAAGTGGCACCGTCCTGTTGAAACCACATATCGTCCAAATCCATATCTTCTAATTCGGGCCATAAAAAGTTCGTTATCATTTCACGATAGCGAACACTATTCACAGGAATTGCCTGACCGGCCTCATTTTGGAAAAAATAAGGCCCAATGATGCCGCCGGCACCAAACAGTCACTCTTTGTGGGTGCATTGGTTTTTCGGCAATCACTCTTGGATTATCATTGGCCCAAACGCGGCAATTCTGCTTATTGACGAATCCACTGAGGTGAAAATGTTCCTCATCACGAATCACGAAGTGCGCGATATGCATTTTGATTTGAACGCCCGTTTACATAATAAGCCTGAATAACTTTAACGCGTTGCTCGACTTTGTATCTTTCCATGGTTTAAATTGAGTTAGTCTGGTATTGAAAAATTTTAAATGAAATGCAGAAAAAAGCTTGACGTTTAGGTGTGGTTCACATTCAACATCGGCCCTTGAAATTTAACCACCGTTTACATAAAGCCGGATTTTTTTATGTCGTAGCAGCTTTTTTCCTGTAAGAATAAGGACGCCGATCTGGTGACTGACATCCAGAGCGTACTTAAATTATGGAAGCAACACTTCTCGTACTTGTTATATAGTGACAGCTGCGCATGTCACAGAGAATGTGAAGATCTCGGAATTAGTCTCCTAAATATCGCGTACAAGGTTAAATCGAGATTATTGCGCAAAAGACAGAAGCTTACCATAAACCAACTGATTGGTCTTGGAAAATCCACAATTGAACAGATTTTCGTAATACGCCAAGAAATCGCTATACGCAATACTTGATGAAACATCAATGAAAGGAAAATCGACCTACACCATCTGTTCATCAATTTTAAAGCCGCATTGGACAGCACGAAAAAGGGTTGTGTCTACGCTGAGATTTCTAAATTTGATTTCCCCGCAAAATTAATACGCTTGCCCAAGACGACGTTGAGCAATAGCAGCAGCGCCGCCAGAATTGGGATATTGGATGTTTTGCCATTTGATACCAAAATAGGTTTCATACAGGGTGTCTCTGCGTGCGACTTCTTTAACCTGATGGAAATGATTGTTCGAGTTGCAGAACTTAATCGCTTAGGGACAATTTGTTATAAGAGCATACAATTACGGGTGTGTGCCGGTTAGCACGAGAACGAAATGACTGGCGCGCTCTGTTAAACGCGGCCAAAAGCGGTTATTGCGCAAGTCAAGAAGAAAAGGAAGGATGCTTAGGGTAGACGCTTTTAAAGATGATGAAAGAATCTTAAACTAAAACCCATTTGTAAGCTAGGAAGACGAGCTGTTTGAAAATCGGCTTAAAATGCGTAAGCCCTGACTTGGCAGTGTTATAGTGCCTCCGTATTTCAGATAGCTTTTAATGACCTGAAAAGCTCCACCCAAACTGATTTTGTTGATCTCTCGGCGAATTTATTTAAACGTTGTCCTGTTCTGATGGCTCCCTTGAAAATATTGGGTTAGCAACTAAGTATCATAATTGCGGATTTCACTCATAGATGGCTTTTGTTGAATATTTAGGATTGCAGTCGTAGTACAAATGTAAAACGCATTTTGTTATTTAATAGTTGATAATTCAGCTGTCAATCAGTAAAAAAAAAATTTTCGATCAGTTGAGTAGTTTTCGTTTACCGCTCGTTGAAAAATGGGAAATCAAAAGGAACATTCTCGTCATGTTTTGCTTTTTTACTTTCGCAAAGGGAAACCCGCATCGCAAGCTCATAAAAAGTTATGCTCTTTTTATGGTGACGAAGCGTTAAAAGAACGGCAGTGACTGTCAAAATTGGTTGGCCAAATTTCGTTCTGGTGATTTTTCACTCAAAGATGAAAAACGTTATGGTAGCCCAGTTGAGGTTGATGACGCCCTAATCAAAGCAATAATCGATTCGGATCGTCACAGTACAACACGCGAGATTGCAGAGAAACTCCATGTATCACATACAGGCATTTAAAACCACTTAAAACAACTTGGCTATGTTCAAAAACTAGATGCATGGGCTCCTCACGAACTGAAAGAAACGCATTTAACGCAACGCATTAACAGCGGCGATTTGCTAAAGAAACGTAACGACAATGATCAATTTTGAAACTTCTGATAACTGGCGATGAAAAATGGGTTGTTCACAACAATATCAAGCGGAAAAGATCGTTGAGCAGGCCAGGTGAACCAACTCAAACAACATCAAAAGCTGATATTCGTCAAAATAAGGTTTTGTTATAAGTTTGGTGGGATTACAAAGGAATTGTCTACTTTGAACTCTTATCACCCAACCGAACGATCAATTCTGATGTCTAAATACATTGCACAACTAACGAAATTAAACAATGCAGTTGAAGAAAAGCGGCTCGAAGTGACAAATCGAAAAAGTATTGTATTCCATCATGACAATGCAAGGCCACACACAACTTTGGTCACTCGGCACAAATAAATGGAGCTTGGTTGGGATGTTATGCCACATCCTCCATATAGCCCTGACCTTGCACCATCTGATTACTTTTTTCTTCGATCTTTACAAAACTCCCTGAATGGTAAAAATTTCAACAATGATGATGATGCCAAATCGTACCTGATTCAGGTGTTTGCTAATAAAAACCAGAAGTTTTATGAACGTGGGATTATGATGCTGCCCGAAAGATGGCAAAAGGTCATTGATCAAAATGGGCAATACATTACAGAATAAAGTTATTTAGTTTCATGAAAACATTGTCTTTGATTTTCCAAAAAAAATTCGGAATAGTTTTCAATGAGTCAAAACGTGCGAAAGACTAGAATTCAGCAGGACAAAGCCATCGTTAAGAAAAGTAAGTCTTTTTACGTCCTCTCAAACGATAACGCTTGAATATATCAAGCAGAGTTGTGTAAGGACGCCTTTATGAAAATAAATATAAAAGCACGTTTGGCTTTCGCAAATTCCCATAGAAGCAAAAACGTAAAATTCTGGAAAAGTATTCCTTTTGTGGGCGAAACTAAAATTAATTTGATAGGTTCTGATGGGAAGACTTTAGTTCATCATAAAAAACAAAACCTAGAGTTCAATTCCTGGTACACAGCAATGACTGTAAATCAAGGTGGGGTAAACTTGAATGTTTTGCGAACATATTCTTGGAATGGAATTGGGCCATAGGGAGAGTTTGCCTATTGCCAATATGGATAAGTTTGCCTATTTTCATGTTTCAAAAAATACGCCTGAGCCATATTCCTTCGAATTCGTGTCACTTAACTGGTTGTTCATGCTTGATAACGACTAGGGAGCTAGGAGCGGATAGGGAGCCTACAGCAAAAATGGTGAAAAATTGGCTTTCCAACGAAAAGTTGCTATTCTGTATTAGCTTACACAACGCCTCGACCTTAACCCCATTGAAAATCTGTGAAACGATAATAAGTTTAAGGTTGGGCAAAAAGATTTAAAAATAGATGCCGCCTGCAGTGTGTGCTAGTCGATTCTAACATAACCTAAACGTCACAAACCAAGCTTAGACATATGGTAAACAAACTGCTTCGACACATTAGTGATTTTGTTTTGGTATCATATACTTTTGGTTTCGTGAAAATGTCTGATTTTGTGCCAAATAATCGCCATTTGAGGGAAGTGTTATTTTCCTCTTACATTCGAAAAAACGGCGGCTGAAGCGCATTAAGAGCTACAAAAAGTTTATGGAGATGCTGCTTTGAGTGAAACAACGTGCCGAGATTGGTTGCGTCGTTTCAAAGACGGTGATTTTAATATTGACGATCGTCCGTGTGAAGGCGCGCTGAATTGGAGGCATTGCTCAATGAGGATCCGTGTCAAACGCAAGAAGAGCTTGCTTCCGTATTAGGAGTTATCGGCAATTCATTTCCAAGCGATTGCATGCTTGGGGAATGATACAGAATTCAGAAGCAAGGGACTTGGGTCCTTCTGAGTTAAAACCAAGGGTTGTTGAACGTCGTTTTTTCCCCTGTGAACAACTGCTCCAGCCGCAAAAAAGGAAGGGTTTTCTTCATCGCATCGTGACGAGGGATGAGAAATTTATTCATTACAGTAATCCAAAGAAAAGAAAGAAATCGGTACGGCCCGGTCATGCTTCTACGTCATCGACTCGGCCGAATAGTCACGCTGCGAAGGTTATGCTATGTATTTGGTGGGACCAAGTTGGTGTTATTTATTATAAACTGTTAAAACCAAGCGAAACTATCACTGCGAATCGGTATCGACTTCAATTGATGCGATGGAGCCGAGCACTGCGCGAGAAGCGGCCACAATACGCGAAGAGGCATGAAAAAGTGATTCTGCAGCATGACAATGCTCGGCCTCACGTTGTCAAACCCGTTAAAACCTACCTGGAAACACTGGCATGGGAAATCCTACCCCACCCACCATATTCTACATATATTGCGCCGTCTGATTATCACCTGTTTCGATGGATGGCACATGGTCTAGCTGACCGGAACTGCTTCATATGAAGACATCAAAAAATGGTTTGACCCGTCGATAGCCTCAAAAGATGAACAGTTTTACCGCGACGGTATAAGAGATCTACCTGAAAGAAGGGAAAAAGTAATAACCAGCGATGGGCAATACTTTCAATGGTTCACTTATAACCATTTTTTCAGAATAAAGTTGCATTTTCATAAAAACACAACGAGAACTTAGTTGCGCACCTAATATATTTTTTTTGCTTTCTTTATTTTATTTTTTCTAAATTTTTTTATTTAACATTTCTTTCGATTTTACATCTTTTTCTTGGTTCTACATAATTGCAAATATATTATTTGCTTTAAATTCGTAATCCTTCATATTTTCACATACAACATTTCTTTGCATGCCACATTAGCAAAAGTTCATTGATCTTCTTCACGAACTCACATTAATAATAGTCATTCATGCTAAATCTAAATTCTCTATAATTTAGCATTTTTGGAGAAAAAAAAAAGCAATTTACAATTTACAACCATTTATTATAGTCATCGACATCGTCAACATCGTTCATGTCAATAGCAAAATTATGGACATGAACTATAGCATGACAAAAAGTCATTACGTTTAGAAATAACAAATTTAGTTTACTTTTTTAGTTTTTTTGCCTTTTGCCTTTTACGTTTTTTTTTCTTCTTTCTATTCTCTCGTTGACTACCTCTAACGATTTGTTATTATTTTTGACTAGCAAATTGCTTTGCATGCAACCACACGCAAAACCAAATATAGTTATGTAAGTACACATGTGTTGATGCCACATACGAATATGTGTGTATGTGTGTGTGTGCGAGTAGGTGAACAAGTTTACCTGGATTTGACTTGGAATTCGTGCGGTTGCACTGCCCCCAAGGGACTCATAGACTTGCGAAGCAGAAATGTCATTTGTAGTTGATGACAACTGCGCTGACTTTGCTTAGTTGTTTGACTAAATTATTCGTAATATTTATTGTGTCATCAAAAATTGGCAAGGCACAGAAGAGAAGCGAAAAGGCCAGAGGGAGCCCAACAAATTAAGTCTTTTGATGGATCAAAGCAAAGTTAAGAAAGTAGAAGAATTAGACAAACTGAATGGGCGGTTGCGTGACAATTAATTCTTATATTTGTCATTTGTTGTGAAATATTCTTAACTATCTTTTTGAGTTCAGTCAGTGACATATTTTGTTGCGTCAAATGCAATAAAAATAAAATGAAAAGTCAAAGCGTTCGCATGTTAGCGGTGCGAAAAGACAAGTATTCAAGCCACAATTGAAGTGAATGACTAACACAAGTGGGGGAACTCAACAGTGAGTTGATTCTAAGTTGTAAGGAGTTTTCAAATATGTTAACGGATGTAGAATCTACAGCTTCTCTCTACCGACTGCCACCTGATAATACTAGTATTTTCCGGGTAGAAATCTTAGAGCTTATAGATACAATGCTTGATAATGCGGTCAAGTGCCTATGTGATATTAAATATTTTCAGATTGTCGTTCGTTAATCATATTTGGCAATTGTGAATTAGACAGCTGAAAATAACACCTTCTGTTTTTTAGTTATGTGAAACCCTCCTTTTTTCGTGTAGCACCCGTTAAAAATTTTTCTAATTTTTTTTTAATCTTAATCCACATTTTTCCGCTTTCTAAAGAATGCCCCATACAAAGAAATGCAAATGTCCGCACAACCAACTATCACAGTGAGAATGTTGACAGACAGTCACGCGAATGGCATTCGCCAGAAAAGTGGGTGAAGGAAATTTTACTTGACATTTTGAGCAGTCGTACACTAACAAATAAAAACCTCAAGATTTTTGTACACATTTGATTGGTACTGAAGAAATTGCAAATTTCCTGCGGTCATAATTTGAGTGTAGTTCTATTCGATCATCAGCCATAAAAGTAAAGAAAATAAAAACTTGACCCTAATATCTGGCAATTCTAGGTTATGTTTCGCACTAAAATAACTTACAGCCCTTCCATGTGGAAGTCAATGGTGTGCAGAGTGTGAATGAGGCAAACAACAGCACCTGAAGTTGTTAGGCGCTATTTTTCTCTTGGCAATGTTGCCTTATATGTCGGCTACATATTTTTACACTTTTTCAGCAATTTGTGGTGAAAAACTAGAAAAAGAAGATTCCAGTTCGTTTAAAGAACGGAGAATATCTTTTTATTTCTTCTTTTTTTTTTTGACGTCGTTTTATGAAAGGCAATAGTTTTTGAGTTTAGTTTTCTTAGGCATCGGACTCTGAAACTATTCTGTGGCAGAAAGTGTAAGATAATATAAAATACAGAAAATATAAAATGCGACTAAAAATTAATTTTTTGAAATTTTAGTATCCTGCACCTAACCGCTAGTAGTCTGTGCTTGTTACCGCTTTGGCTAGACTTTTCTAGAGTGAGAAAGAATATATATCTAAATAAATTCACAACATTTGCAGGGAATAGAAATAGACAAAATTTACAAAACACAGAGAATCGTCGACCGGTGTAGGTAAGCGCCGAACCCAAGCCGTGGCAACAACGCGCACTACTCCGAGCGTTTATCACCCGCACAAACGAAGCGAATCCAGGATCACAAATTACCGAAAGACAATACCAATAAATCGGACGCCGGAATGGATAGCACTTTATAGTACGCACAAGCACTAACCAGGAAACGGAAAAAAGCGCCAAAAAGTAGGCACTAAAACATTGCCAAAAAATGTGCACCAAAAACGCCCCAAACAGTAGGTACCAAGGAAATGTAACGCCAAAAAGTAGGCACCAAAAAAAAACGCCAACAAATTGGGACCAAAAAACGCCCCAAACAGTAGGCACCAAGCCAATATAACGCCAAAAAATAGGCATCAAAAATATATTTCCTACAAGTGTGCACCAACAAGCAATCTGCAAAAAGTAGGCAGTGTTATTTCTCACTAGAAACTATATTTCCTTCAAGTTTGCAGCAACAAACATCGCCAAGAAGTAGGCAGTGTTATTTCTCACTAGAAATTAGCAATCACAAGGAAAAACTCAGAAAAAATAGCCTAGAGTGTATCTAAGATATATATAAGGTATAGCTCTCTCTCCCCCTTTTCATCTAGACAGCTGAAGTTTACAAACCGAAAAGCAAAGACTTACTCATGACTCAAAGTAAATGTTTTATTTAGTAAAAAAGTGAATCAAAAATAGAAATGGGTGATTAATTTTGCACCACCTTGTATCTGTGATCTCTACTGCAGAAATAACTCCAATGAACTCTCATTCAAGCTGCGTGTAAACCAGTCGAGCTCCTTTTGCGTTAGCTGCCTAGTGGTTGAAGTAAAAGTACCTCAGCACCATCTTCCTAGCGAAGCTGCTTGAAGGTTTCCTCTGTTTTACATATTTAGTATTATTAAGGAAGTAATATTAACGCCCTATGTTCGAATAGGAGTTAAAGGAAAAATAAAAAATAAAGTAATATTAAATTTATAGAAAAATGAAAAACTGAAAAACTGAGCTCGCAACATTACTATATAAAATTCAGAGCTTCACATGCAAATTAAATAGTTAAAGGATAAAAAAATAACAATTTTTGATTACGGTATTATAGGTAAGAATATGTTAAAACAAAAACAATGCCAAACAGCACGAAATATGAGTGGCATTTTATATATTAAGGTGTACCAAAACAGATGAGAAATCACGGCTTTTTACTTAATTTTTGTTTTTGGAAATTTTTTTATATATTTTTTTTAATTACTTTTTTAATTAAAAAATTTTTTTTTAACGTCAAGCAGCACCAAATATGACTGGCATCTAATGTATTAATGTGTAACACCATTACAACAGATTAAAACCAACTTTTTTTATAACAATTTTTAAATACAATTTTTTTTTTTAATTTTTAAAATTTTATTTTCAAATGTTTTGGAAATTAAAAAAAAAAGTTGTTGGTGTTTTTTCGGCGGAAAAGACAACAAAACCATAATACTTGAAGAAGTTATTGAAAAATTGAGGAAATATGGCAAAATGGAATGCTGCAGCAATTCCAAATCTAATTTTGTAAAAATTTTAGATTTACTTGCTTCATGTTTTATTTATGTCGATTGATATTTTTGAAGTGAAAACTTCTTTAGAATCGTTGGGAGTGATTTGAGACTCGATGAAACGAAAAAGCGACACTAAAAAGAGACATACATACAGATCTTATAGTATATAGCCTGCGAGAGAATGAGATAGAACACAGTTATACAGCTTTCCTTATTCTCCGTCTCCTCTTTGTGCGGTGCTTCGTAGCCTCCCCACTCTTGGCTACGAAGCAGTATATGTTGATATACGTATATGTGTGTGGCTGCGTACTGCTGAGCCACGCTAGTATAGTGAGTATTGTAGTATGTATACTACACTGCCTATTACTTGCTTTGGTGTTTAGTTCAAGCGTCATACGTATGTATGTTTGTATGTATACTAGTACATATGTGTGCGCGCCTGCGTATTACGGAGCCACGGTGAGCGAGAAGGCATTATGTATACCTGTTCATATGTATACCAATTCATTCTCGAAAATTTAATAAAGTATACACCAGAAGTATCGCAGATGCTTAGAAAAGATTACGATAAAGTTTCAATGATTTTAAGTGGCGATTTTAACGTAAATTTTGCATTGGACACAGCGGTTCCTTTAACTGACTTTCTCAATACAACATTCAATTTAAAAGTGTGTAACAATCGCACTGAATCGACAACACGATCAAAAACAACAATTGACGCGGTATTTCAAAGATATGTTGACAACATCGAAACCAAAGCATTTGTATCATATTTTAGCTATCATAAGCCACTCGTATCATTTGTTGAAATTGAAAACATTGAGGATGAATAATAATAAAATGAAGAAAATAAAATATGAACTTTATAGCAATATTATAATGCACCTATAACTATCCCGCTCCTAATGCTGCTTTCGTCTCATTCTCTCTCAGTTTGTTTTACGGAAGGTTTCACTTCTATCGCGTCTAACCGTTAGACTGGTATTTTTTTTATATTTTAGCTTCCAAATTTGGCTAGTTTTCCTTTGTATTTTCGTCTAGTCTGTAAGGCACTTCTTCTTCTTTATTTGCCAATTCGTTTCCGAATATAGGCGATCATACAATTTATATAATATATATTACAATTAAATATCGAATTACAAAAATATTTTACGTTTAATATAAATTTGTTATAAGTTCATGATAAAGGTCACGATTTCTCGCTGTCTCCAATAAAGTTCCTACATTGCCGATTACAGTCCAATGTCTTATATTTCTCAGCCAGGATAGTTGTTTTCTGCCTGTGCCTCGTTTGCCTTCTATTTTTCCTTGCAGGATTAGTTGAAGTACATAATCTTTGTCGTTTCTCTTAATATGACCCAAATACGCAACTTTTCTTCTTTTTATGGTGGTTAGTAATTGTCGATCACGCTGAATTCTACGCAATACTTCAGCATTTGTTATTTTCTCTGTCCAGGGTATTCTTAGAATTCTTCTATGTATCCACATTTCAAATGCTTCTATTTTATTCATTTCAGTAGTTTTAATGGTCCATATCTCCATAGCCTTCTGTATGCTACAGACAGCACGTAACATTTAACGAATCGAATTTTTAATGTAATATTGAAATCATGATTATTAAGAACCTTTTTGTACTTATGGAATGCAGCCCTAGAAATTTCAATTCGAGCTTTTATTTCTTTTGAAGAATTCCAATTTTCGTTAATCCAGCAACCTAAGTATTTGAAATTTTTTACGCTTTCTATGAGCATGTCATTAATTGTTAAGCTTGTGTCAACATAGTTATTTTTTCTGCTGACAATCATATATTTAGTTTTATTAATATTGATTTTTAAACCCAAGTTTTTACTGCAACGCTTAACAACATTGACTAGCTCTCTAGTCCACTTAGACTGTCTAATAAGGGAATTATGTCGTCAGCGTATCTAATGTTGTTAATGTTTGTCCCATTTATTTTAATGCCAGTTTCTAATCCTTGGAGTGCTTCTTGAAAGATTCTTTCGGAGTAGATGTTAAATAGTAACAGTGAGAGAATACATCCTTGTCTAACCCCTCTTAGTATAGGTATAGCGTCTGTAGTTTCGTTGTTTATGTTAACTTCTGCAGTTTGCTGCCAATAAAGATTTCGTATGCATTGAATTTCTTTTGTATCGATGGATGTTTTGTAGAGTCTCAATGAGCTTATCGTGCTGAAGAGTGTCAAACGCGTTTTCATAATCTATGAAACACATAAACACATCTTTTTGGACGTCTCTGCAATTTTAAACTAATACTTGAATACAAAATAGCGCTTCACGTGTGCCCATGCCTTCTTTAAATCCGAATTGTGTTTCTCCCATTGCTGATTGGCACTTCTTGTAAATTCTTTTATGAATAATTTTTAAAAAAATTTGTAATGAATGACTCATCAAGCTTATAAGTCTGTGATCGCAATATTTCTTTGCACATTTCTTCTTTGGTAGCGCAATAAAAGTAGATCTAAGCCAGTCTTGTGGGTATTTTCCCGTATCGTAAATATAGTTGAAAATTATTTCGAGGATTTCTATATTTTCGTCATTTATTAATTTCAGGATTTCAGAAGGAAGCTCATCTGGACCTGTTGCCTTTATTATTCTTGGATCTTTTCATGGCATCTTTGTTGTTCTTTTGTCTTTTGTTATATAAGGTCCTGATAAATTTTCAGTAGGTGCTGACTGATACGCAGATCTATTAGTGTCCGAGAAAAGGGAATAAATGTATTCTTGCCAGACTTTTTTCTTCTCACAAAGATCTAACACAACTTCATAATTGTCATCCAATAAAAAATTATACATAGTTTTGCGATAAATTCCGGCAGTTTCTTTAAGTTTCTTGTGAAGATTGAAATCGTCATGTAGTTTTTGTAGTCTTTCAATTTCTTCACACTGGCTGTTCATCCAATCAATCTTTGCATCACGTATTTTGCGTCTAATCTCATAGTTAAGTTCTCTGTATCTATTTTGATTTTTATTTTTGTAAGTACGTCGTTCTTGCATTAATCTTTTATCCACTTGTTTTTAATTTCATATCGTTTTTTACCTACATGGTTCAACGAAAGAGTATTAAATAACGTTTTAAGACGCTCCCACAATCTTTCCGCGTCTTCAGTGTTAGAATTTAACCTAATGCTGAGGAGCTCGTCATTGACTTTGGTTGTCAACACAATTTTAGTATTTTCGTCTTTTATTAAATTTAGTTTTTTTTTTGTTTTTTGCTTTGGTTTCTTTTTTATCACAGATAATTTTGCAGAGATGTTTGCTAATAACAAATTATGATCTGATGGGACATCTGCTCCCAGATAAGTTGAAACTTTATTAACTATTATTAACGTTTATTAATAAGAATAAAATCAATTTGATTGCGATTGATATTTTGGTAGCTATCTTGAGTAGATTTTCATGTGTATAGTCTACGCGCTGGTAAATGAAACCATGTATTAGTTAATTTCATATTATGGTCTTGGCAAAATTTAAGAAGTCGGTCGCCTCTTTCGTTTCTTTCGCCTAGGCCGAAATTTCCAACTATACCATCCACTAGGCACTAAGATTATCTATTCTAATATTATAAAGAGGAAAACTTTGTTTGTTTGTTTGTTTGTTTGTTTGTAACGAATAGGCTCAAAAACTACTGGACCGATTTTAAAAATTCTTTCACCATTAGAAAACTACATTATCCAGGAGTAACATGGATTACATTGTATTTTGGAAAAAAATAGGGTTCCGTAAGATATTTGGATTTTTCGGACACAAACTGAAAAAAATCTTATATCTATTCTAATATTATAAAGAGGAAAACTTTGTTTGTTTGTTTGTTTGTTTGTTTGTAACGAATAGGCTCAAAAACTACTGGACCGATTTTAAAAATTCTTTCACCATTAGAAAACTACATTATCCAGGAGTAACATGGATTACATTTTATTTTGGAAAAAAATAGGGTTCCGTAAGATATTTGGATTTTTCGGACACAAACTGAAAAAAATCTTATATATAAAATAAAGTCAACTTTTTGTGTGTGTTCGCTAACCGGCCGTGTCTGCACCGAATTAAACCAAACTTACACACAATGTTAAGAAGGTATTGAAGATGGTTTCCGTATAGTTTGGATACCTACTGGTGGATAGGGCTCGAGATATAGGTCAAAATGTGGACCTGGGTAACCTTCGGACGTGTATGTACAATATGGGTATCAAATGGAAGCTGTTGGTTAATGCTTTAGTTCAGAGTATTTTTCATGCCGCTTCGTGACTAGGGTCTCGAGATAGAGACCAAAACGAGGAGCCTAGAATGTGTTTGTACAATATGGATATCAAATGAAAGCTGTTGATAAGTGCTTTAATACGGGGTAATTTTCATACCTATTGATGACTAGGGTCTCGAAATATATGCCAAAACGTGGACCCGCCGTGTCTTTGAACCGAATTAAACCAAACTTACACACATTGTTAAGTAGGTATTGAAGATGATTTCCGTATAGTTTGAATACCTATTGGTAGATAGGGTCTCGAGATATAGGTCAAAACGTGGACCCGGGTAACCTTTGGTTGTGTACGTACAATATGGGTATCAAATGAAAGCTGTTGATAAGTGCTTTAATACGGGGTAATTTTCATACCTATTGATGACTAGGGTCTAGAAATATATGCCAAAACGTGGACCCGCCGTGTCTTTGCACCGAATTAAACCAAACTTATACACATTGTTAAGTAAGTATTGAAAATGGGTTTCGTAAAGTTTGGTTGTAATTCGGAGCAGTGGCAACAGGTACAACGTTCTTTTGAGCCAGCTATAATGTCGCTTACTTTTTTAACGCTTGGGGCGGAACTGAACTGTCAAATTGACAGTGTGAGTTACAATGTGTCAATATTTCTTTCTGATTTGGATGCCATAAGGAACAAACGTAAGTGCAACATGTAAAAATTGTTTGTGAATTTTTTTGGAGTGGATTTTGGAACAGTGAATAATTTCTTACGAAATTTGAGAATTTAATGTGAAATCCGAATGAAATTATGTGTTCGTGGAAAAAACAATTTTTTTCGTTTTTTTTTTTGAGAAATATAAATGGATAATGGTTAAAAAAGCTCCAATGCTTAATAAAACATATAAATTGAAACGAAAAATTCGTGGATGATCAGGAAAAAAGACGATTGTTTCTTAGTTATTCATATGCGTTGATTTGAAATTTAAAAACAATCTTCTTTTTTCCTGATTTTCAATTTATATTTTATATTTACTCAAAAACAAATAGAAAAACAAAAAATATTGTTTATGCCAAAGCGCTTGAATAAAGAATAAAGAAATAAATAATATGAAAACCATATATTTTCTGTTCTAAACCATATCTATTCTATTTTAGTGTGCCCAGCGAAGGGGGCCGGGTTTGCTAGTTAAAAATAAAATAGAAAATTTCTATGTGTTGACTTGGAGGC
>JAYXIM010041415.1:0-13049 GCA_037575425.1 Anastrepha fraterculus | reverse complement strand
AGTGTTTTTTTTATAAATATAAAGCAAGTATTATAATATGCTTACTTTTTTTGAAAAATCTATTCCAGAAAAAGTTGTTTTGACTGCGTTGCAACTGCATTGGGATTTCATTGCAAAAATTACATCTTAACACACATTTCAGTCGAATATTTGGATATCAAATGAAAAGTGTTTAAACTAGACTTATTAAAATAATTAAAAAAAACACTCTAGCAAAAAAAATATGTTTGGCTGTTGTTGCCACCTTTTTATGTTGAAAAAATAAATTATAAAGAAATAGACAGCATGAGTATGAAGGCAATATTTTTTATGGAAAAAGTGAAGAAAAAATCAATTTTTCTAGTAGCGTTGCCACTTGAATTTTATTAGCAATAATAGAAATTTATCGCAAATTTCACTTGGTTTATAAAATATAGGTAGCAAATCAAAGGTGTGTACAAAAGATTTATTAAAAAAAAATATATTGAGCTTGTGTTGCCACCTTTTTGTAATGAAAAAATAGTTTACAAATAGGCAAAATGGGTATCAAGGAAATTTTCGGTGTGGCAAATACAGTTCAAAAACAATTTTTTTTATAGCGTTGCCACCTGAATTTTGTGCAAAAAGAGCCATTTATTACAAATTTCAGTTGAGTAATATTGTAAAATACAGGTATCTTATGAGAGGCTTTTAAACAAGATTTATTGAAATAAGTATGTTGAGCTGGGGTTGCCACCTTTTTGTACTCAAAAGCCCCGTAATTAATAAAAAACAGCATAACAAAACACTTATTTTTTAAGAAACATATAATTACCAAAACAATTTTTCTGTAGGCGTTACCACCTGAATTTAATTTCAAAAATAGCACTTTATCACAAATTTCAGTTGAGTAATAAAAACGTATTTTATAAGAAAAGACAGCATGGCAACACATTTTTTTTTTAATATTTCCCAAAACAATTTTTTTGAAAGCATTGCCACTTGAATTTCATGGCAAAAATAGGAAATTATCGCGAATTTCACTTGATTTATAAAAAATATATAAAATAGAGGTTAGGATAATCAAATATTATGTGTTTAAATGAATGAACAAAGCTTTAATTCAATATTATTTATGTAGGGTGTTGCCACCTAACAATTAAGGCACAAGTGAGAAATAACAGTACAGATGAATTATATGCTAAGACGTGGGTAGAACGCAAATTATGAATCAGAACATTCTAATTAAAAAATATTTTTTTAATTGAATGGCGTTACCACTTATTTTTTTAATTAGAAAATATACCGGTAATAGTCTTATAATATAATAGTGTATATGTATGTACTTACATTAAAAATAAAAAAATATACTTAAAAAAGCAAACGTTTAACTATTTTTTATGGAAACCCTGAAAATCCCCTAAATTAAAAACAAAATAAAAAACTTTAAATTTAAAAATTGACCAGAAGAATATATTTATTGAAAAAGTATATGAACATATAAATGTCAATGTGAAGATGTAGATAGCTTAAGTCAAAATATATTTTTAAAAGGCCTTGCCATATAGTTTTAATGGAAATTTTATATTAATTTAAGAAATACTTATTTGCTTTTTTTTATTTTTTTTTATATGCAATTCAAAGAAGATATTAAATAATACCAATTTCCAAAAATTTTAAACCAAATTTGCAGAAAATTGCATTTTTTCTATGCAAATTCCATGAGTAATTTTCAAAGCGTTGGCGTCACGGCTGAAAGGCAAATAAAAAAAGAATAAAAATATATTTTACTCATATTTTTGGCCCTAAAATAAATTTCGCAGTTTGCATAAAAATAATGTTTTTCTGAGGATATCCCAATATGTATTACTATAAAGGGATTTAGCACTGCTACCTGAAAGGTCTATTGTGCCCCAATTGTACATTTGGGCCCAATTCATAAATTTCAGATAAGTAAATGGCCACACTCAGTTAAAGATAACAAATAAAAAAGGGTTGTGTTATTACTAACCCTAAACTGTTGAAAATAAATTGCAAAACTTCAACGCTGTTATGAAAATCCTACTGAAATATTTAGGATAAATTTTTGCTCTTGTGATGCATAAATACACTACTTAGTTAAAATTAAACTAATTCAAAGAAATATGAACCTCTCTCTCTCTCTCTCTCTTAGCTTCACAGTCTGTTGTGGGCAATAGCTTCATCAACAATCCTCCTCCAATTCACTCTCTCCCTTGCCTCATTTCTCCAATTACGAACATTCATCGCTTTTAAGTTTGCTGTTACGTCATCAAGCCATCTCTTTCTTGGTCGGCCTCTCTTACTTCCAAAAATTGAACCAAAATGTTAAAAAGTTATGAGAAGGGCAAGAAAAAGGAAATTGTGATTAGTGCCCTCGTGTGGCTGGAGTTACTTTTCATACAACAAAAATAATACGAATGCATTTATGACTCTTTTCTCATACCGTTTTCATTTTATTTCGATTAACATTGCCCAATTGCTTGTTTACCATCAAGCTATCATCTCCATCGTTAAAATATTCGCTTGCAAGAGTTCAACCTTAATATCTTAGCAAATTGACCCAAATTTGTCGCTCTTAAAGTAATTCTAAATTTAGTTAGACTTTGATTTTTACTCCCCAACTTTATTTGTGACCCGCCCTTTCATTCAAAATTCGCAGTTAAGTGCAATGAGAAAAGTAAGTTCGAAATAAAATTCCAATACTGCAAAATATGTGCCATAACAAATTATGACTTTTTTTAACGACGCACAATCGCAATGATTTCCACTGGCTCTGCTAGTCATTACCACTTTGCACGTTCTTTGAAAAGCATCATCTGCTGCAGAAATAAGTTACATCAGCAACACTGTCGTCTGCTCCTTTGCCAATACAGCAATAAACTGCAAGTAGAAAACAATGCAGGCAACTTCTAAGCAGCGAAATAGCGATTGCTCCCATTGGTGGCCCATAGTAAACAATAAATGCAACATTGTCGCTGATGAAGTGGAAACGGAAATACCGTTGTGTTATAATAAAAAATCACAGCGCATGATTGAGCAGTTGCAGTGCAATATCTGTGGAGGTAATATACTATAAACGAACAAAACATTTTCCTTAGCACTACGCGCGTCAATACCCGCATAAACACTGGAGTAATAGAGCCCTACTGCAAGATTTTCTAATAGCAGGCAGCTGAAAATTGAGCGTGCATAGAGCGGGAAATTGATAAAGCAACAGCTTGAAGCCTCTAATAGCTCTGCTGCTTTTAAATAGGGATTAGTTAAAATATTAAATATTTATAGAAGTGTACTGACGTGCTGAATTCATATCTGTGACCAAAGTTAAGAAATACAAAATTCTGGGTGCAATAAAACGATATTTATATTTTTTAATTCGTTAGTTATTGAGAAAGTGAGCACATTGGAGCTTTCGAAATTGATTGAAATCAATTGAAGGATCTACATAGGTTAGGTTAGGTTATGTTAGCCAGGTTGCTTGTCAAAGACAAGATGTTCGATTGCTCTAAGGCACATTCTGATACCCGCATTTGTTTTCCAACCCCTAACTAAGTTGTTTAAACCACTTAAAGCTTTTTAAGAAGGTGACTAGTCTCTCCAGTGAGGCATTTTGCAAATTTCCCAGGTCTTCAAAGAAATAATCGCCACGGATATTTGGCACCGCTTCTTTGAAGTGCAGGACATTCACAGAGGAGGTGTTGTACCTACTCAATTTCTTCTTCATCGCCACAACTCCTGCAGAAGTCACTGTGAGGTACATCAATTCTACTGGCTAGGGGTCCAATAGTGCAGTGACCCGTTAAATCACGTATGTGATCTGTTATATCCAAGTCGAAATTTTGTCCTTTTAAGATTCAGTTTTGGCCAGAGCGCTTTAGAGACCCTGCAGTTAGTAGTCAAAGGCCACCTTTTATAGGCCTCAGCAATTACGCTCGTGTCAATCGCAGTTTATATTTCGTTTAGAGGAATGCTAATGTCCTCCACCACTCGCTAAGGTATAGCTCAGCTCCATTTTCTTGTACACTCAATCGGTATTTCATTTATCTCCACCCCAGAGTGGCCAGGAACCCTACAAAGTGTGTTGTTATGTTGTTGGCTAAGTGAGAGCGACCTTCTGCATTCTTTAACACATCTTGAATTGATGCGCACTGAGCCCAGTTCCTTGATCACTGCTTGACTATCAACAAGAATGTCCTACAGTCTTATCGATTTTGCTACTATATCTATTGCGTAGATCTCAGCTAGGAAGACGCTACACCAGTCTGGGAGTCTGAGGAGGATAATTAAGGACTCATACACTCCTGATCCAGCGCTGTCAGCATAAATATGGTCATCACTATCATCTGATTTGACTCTGGTTTGTCAATCCTTTCTGTCGGGTATTCTTATTTTACAGTCTTTGTTCAGATCTATCTTGGGAATCATATAATCTGTTGAAGCGTCTTCCACAGATAGTAGAACTGATGCCTGACCATGCGTGTGTGCTTTAATGAGCTAAAAAATCCCAAAAAAATGTATAAAACATTTTTTTTTTTTCAATAAAACCCAAAAATGAATTTGCATTTTGAAAACATATTCAACACTTCCGATCCGCGATTTTGAATTTGAAAAACTTTATTAAGATATTAAGGGAATCTAAAGACAGAATTATTACGCATCACTTCTCAACGTCTTATAAAATAAAGTGCCAAAATATGCAAGTAAACTAATAACTAAGCACCCTCGCTGGGTTCGAGCGGTACTATTTCCATTCATAATCTCTCAAAGAAGGAGTGGGCGGGATGCAGTATTTGGAACAGGGTGTTGCAAACTTGTTTACGGATGCCACGAAGTCAGACGGAAAGGTTGATGTGAGATCATTCAGCGAGGAACTCTCCATCAAACTCAAATTTAGGCTGCCGGGTCCTTATAATATTTTCCAAATTAAAGCCGCAATTAAAGAAGCAGTAATTTGGTTGCTTACTTCTGTAAATACCTACTCCGACACCCAACCGACTATGAATTTAGTAAGGGAATAGTTGATTTCATTATCGACTGCATTCGAATACTTTGTTATTAGGCTTCCGGGGTTCACGGTCATAGTGCACATAGTGCAGTGTGCATAGCAAAAAACTCCTGGGCTGCTGAGCTGGTTGGACATGTGACTCTCGCGACGTTTCACCGCAAAATGAGAGAATTGGAATTTGCTTGAAAACCTGTAGCTCACTCTTGGAAAGAAGGTCTTGCGACAACTCAGTGAGCGCTAGATTAGTGCGCAAACTTGCAAAGACGCGCGACCGGGTAGATTGGGGGCACTCGAAGGAGCTTCTAAGGCTAACAAAACTGCAGCTCACGAACTTGCTGGGCATACTCGTACTAGTCGTCACATGCCACCGCGGATACGAGTTACTCATTTTTTGACTACATTTTTCCAAAGCATCTGATCCCATGAAGTCAATGGTTTCTTTAATATTGCAATAAATCGATTGTTAAGCGCGCTTTTTGGCAAGTTGTTTGGCTGATTAATTTTTGGAAACAAAAATTCAGTCAGCATGTCTCGATAGAGCTCCCCATTCATGAAAGAATGTAGGTCCAATGATGCCGCCAGTGCTTTATGAATCTTGAGAACGAATTTTTCTTCTTTTTTTTTGTTAAAGTAAATTTCCACAATTTGGAAGCGTTGCTCTGGTGGTGACGATTCGCCTTGACTAGCCAAACCTTTCTGAAAAGAAAGTGCAATAACCATTCTTAGGTGTCAAAGTGAGTGTAATTATCGATAATTCACATGCAACTGAAAAAGCACACGAGAAGAGAATATTGTTTGTTTACTTTTTCAATAATTTCATATCAGACTGAGTTGCAGCGAAGTGTGACTCATTATTATGTCATGGAACTAGGCTGCTAACCAAGAACACATTTGACTGGGTGTGTAATTTTCACTGCCTGTGGTACTGCAGAAACATTTTGGTTCCAAGAGTCCCAATAATATCAATGGCTCTTCCATTTCGGTTTCAACAACTCCACTTCCCAGTCAAATTACACAAAAAGTAAGGTGAATTTGGTTGTAAAATGCAAAATCTTTAGTTATTCTTGTAAATCAATTTCATCCCCTTCAAAATAATCCCCTCTCGATGAAAAATACTTATGCCAACGATTTTTCCAACCCCCGAAACATGCCAAATAGTCCATTTCCGGTATAGCCATCAGCACCTTCTTCGATTCAGCTTTTATCTCCTTAATCGACTCGAAACGCGTTCCCCGGAGTGGTCTCTCGAGTTTTGGGAATAGCCAGAAGTCACACGGAGCCAAATCAGGCGAATACGGTGGTTGCGGAACGATATGCGTAGAGTTTTTGGCGTAATGGTGACGAAGAACGAGTGCAGTGTGAGACGGTGCATTATCGTGGTGCAAAAACCACGAGTTGTTGGCCCATAATTCTGGTCTTTTTAGACGAATTGCTTCACGTAAACGACGCATAACGCTCAAATAATATTCCTTATTAACAGTTTGGCCAAGTGGAAGGAATTAATAGTGCACCACACCACGAAAATCGAAAAAAACTGTCATCATGACCTTTATTTTTGAACGACTTTGACGTGCTCTTTTCGGTCTGGCCTCGCCTTTAGTCGGTTGTTTCGGGGTCGTAAGCATAAATCCAAGTCTCGTCTCCCGTAATGATGCATTTGAGCTTGTCCTGATAGTCTGAAAGCAAGAGTTTTCGGTACCAAACGAGATTTGACTTTTCGTAGGCCCAAATGGTCTTTCAAAATGGTTTTCACAGATCCTTCTGATATTCCGATCATATCAGAAGGGTCTCTAACAGTCAACCGATGATTTTTGAGCACTAACTCCTTCACTTTATTGACGTGTTGGTCATCTGTTGACGTCAATGATCGTTCGGAGCGCTCCAAGTTATCAACACGTTCTCGACCCTCTTTGAAGTCTTTGTACCACTTATAAACATTTTTCTGCGATATGGTCGAATCACCAAATGCCTTCTGCAGCATGCTAAACGTTTCCGCAGCCGAAATTTCATTCCGCAAACAAAATTTGATGGCACTTCTCTGCTCAATCAAATCAGACATTGTAAAAATCGAAAAATGCACTTTTGGTCGTTTGGTAAACACAAGCGTAAATATATCACTGATACTGACATTGACATGAAAGTTGGCCCAGATGTTATTAACAGTGCTGCCAACTCATGAAAAAAATAACTAGAGGGAAATTTTAATGTTTGACAAATAAATTCATCTTACTTTTTGCCCACAGTAGTACAGTGGCAATAAATAATACTCAAGGACAAACACTTAATGTTACCTGTTTGGGACATAGAGCTCAATGTTTTACAAAGGGCCGAGTATTTATAGCTCTAACCCGTGTAACAAATACAAGAAGATTATAGGTCTTGGCTCCTGACGGAAAAACTTCGAAAATTATACAATATGTACACTGAAATTTTATAAAAAACTTCATAAAAAGTACCTTGAATATACAATATGGTGCTTAGTTAATCGTCCATTTTTGTTTTCGGGTAACTTTTTTATTAAATTAAAAAATGATTTTGAATAGGGGAAATCGTTATTTTGACTTTTACGCGTACCATTGCTTGTCTGTTTGCATACTGCAGCTGTTTACTTTACTTTGGAAAAAATTATGAATTGTTGTTGTAGCAGCATAAACATACCCCATACTTACATACGGGGAATGCTGCTGGAGCTGAGAGTCCTTGGCCGGATATAAATCCGGGTCGTTTCGGTAACGTAGAACCGACTGTCGTGGAAACGAAAAAAAACGAAAAAAAATTATAAGTCTTCCGATGTGGTGATTAATTTTGCGCCTCTTCGTACATATTTATGTATAACCACTTATTGGAATTCATTTAATTGTGCAATCTGCTCATTCATTAATTTATTAATTTAAAACACTTATTTTATGATAAACCTGTGTGAAACAAGGTATGAGCTTACTATCATAGTATATAAATATATTATATAGGAAGCTCCATAGTATTCTTACTCTACCTTCTAGTAATTACACCCCAACACAAATATTAAACAAAAAATTACTTATACACCTATCTCTCTTTGCAGGTGCGTATTCGATATTCCACTGTATTGAATTTTAAGAGAATTTCATTCTATCTGAAATCAAGTAAGTGCTTTACTACATTTTCACTCAACTTAAGCCTTTCGTAGGCTGCTGTCGATTCGTAAGGAGTTGGCACATGCCAAGCCGCCTATACATTTGTAAGTAGCTTCTTACATGTGCATTAGGGTGCATCACTATACGTACGAAAAAAACGGTGCTGTTTTTTCAACGGAATTTTAAAATTTATTATATTTTAAGAGTTTTCGCCAAAATATTTCGGAAAAATATTAGGATTTATGTTAGTTGAACCGATTTGAAAGTGCCACGAAATTCTCATTATTTTGAATCCATTGATAAGTTTTTAAATAATTTTACACAATCGTTTTATGTCTAGGCTTTCTATGAGTTGAGTTAAGTTTTTGAAAAAATATATTTTTAAAAATTAATTTTATTTATAAAAAAACCTTCTTTGGAGATATTTTCAAATCGTTTCATTTGGCGTTAGACTCAATATTTTCCCGTAATATTCTGGCGAAAGCTTTAAAATAAAATAAATTTTATGATTCCATTGGAAAGCCTGTAATTTCGTTTATGATGCACTCTAATGTATGCTGCATATATCTGTTTGTGCGTGTAAGTGCAGTCATACCCTGCACCTCAAAACACATTATGATCCACTTTCAACAAATTTACATTGAAATAATTCCGTACTGTAGCCTACCACATGCTTACTTATGTAGCATGCGTACATTAGGGAGGTCGAAAAAAATAAAAATAAAAATCTTTAAAAAAATTTTTAAACATAAATTCGAGAAAACCGCGCTCTATGTGAAAGCTTACGTAAGCTTTTATATGTGCTGGAGTATTTTCGATAGAAGAAAACAAAATCTGCTACCTCCCTGAAAATTGGCAAAATTTAATTGTTGTCCAGAACTTTGGCATTTAGTGCAGGATTTTTATGAAATATGTTATTAAAATGAAATATGAAATATGTTATATAAATGCTATTATAAAGCGTTTGCCGAGTGTCTGTTTATCTCTAAAGACACTGTGACTCAACTTCGAACTCATACTCGCATTTTTTAGAAAAATCATTTTTTTCTGTAAAATTTTAAAATTTAATTTTTTACATTTTTTCCAACAAATACTCAATTAAGCGTACATACTTACAAACTGTTATTCTCACTATTGTTATTATTAGTATTGTTTTTAGTGGATTTCGCCCAGCGACTTGAAAGAGCTGTAGCGCCCTCGTCAAGAAGTCAAAGTATTTCTCTCAGCAAAAAAATAAATAAAAAGCTTTTGGACCATTTTAAAATTTGCTAAAATTAATTTTTTTATCCTATTCATATATTCGAGCACAAAAAAATGTTTTTTGGACCACCCTAAAGTCGCCAAAATTAATTTTTTGTTATGAAATGCATTTTGATATCAGATTTTTATAAAGCGATTTTTTAAAATCTTATTCCACTAATAAGTTTTTCGTTATTGAAGTATCTTAAAAATTTGTACAATTTGTACCCTCAAAAGTATTTGTTTTTTTTTCTTAATAATAAGTCTTCCCCACGAAATATGCCCTTAAATCTATAAGCAAAAACGTTATAGCTACTAAAACGTTTAGTACAACTATAAATTAGCAGCCGTTTATATATGAAAAAACAATTTTAGGACCACCCTAAACTTCGTCTCAATTAATTTTTTGTTATAACTTTAGCATTTGATATCCGATTACTATATATTGTATTTGGTACAAATTAGATAACAAACGCTAAAGTATTGACAAAAAGTTAATTTTAACAGCTTTTAGGGTGGTCCTAAGAAATGTCTTGTCATATAAATACGCATTCTAATTTATAGTTGCACCAAACATTTTAGTTGCTATAACTGTTTTAATCTTTTCGAAGATTAGGGTTGTTCCAAACAAATAGGCGAGCGCGAATGGAGAGTAAAGTTTCAAGGCCATGCAACGTTTTGGGCATTTTCGTTCCGCGAGCGAGAAAAACGATATAACATAGAGGAAAAGGAAAGAGAGAGATATACCTTATATAAGTATATATTAGATACACTTTAGGCTATTTTTTCTGAGTTGTTTCCTTGTGGTTGCTAATTTCCAGTGAGGAATAATTCCCTACTTTTTGGCGCTTGTTTGTTGGTGCAAACTTGTAGGAAATATATTCTTAGTGCCTACTTTTTGGCGTTATATTTCCCTGGTGCCTACTGTTTGGGGTGTTTTTAGGTCCCAATTTTTTTTGGCGTTTTTGTGCCTACTTTTTGGCGCTTATTTCAGTTTCCAGGCTAGTGCTTGTGCGTACTTTAAAGTGCTATCCATTCCGGCGTCGGATTTACTGGTATTGCCTTGCGGTAATTCGTGTCGTTGCTGCGGTCTTGAAATCGTTTGTGCGGGTGATAAACGCTCGGAGTAGCGCACGTTGTTGTCACGATTTGTGCCCGGCGTTTACCTACACCAGAGCAGATCAGATTTTCAAAACGGTGGTGGTGTTTCAAATTTTTTTTTATTTTAATATGGGAGCCGTTCCGGCTTAATGTACATTGGCACATACAGAACCGACATAAAATTTTCAATATAATCCACAACTTTGCTACTGCTTAAGGCGCACATAAACCGCTTAAAGGCTCTTATGCCAAAATCGAGAACCCACACACACACATACGCACGCACACACACTCTCCTAAATACAATTGCAAATGCTTTGATAGGTGCATACATATTTATGTTTTTGTAACCACTTGCCAAAGTGCTGACAGCATCTTAGCAAAAGCAGCAACAACAGCAAAGGCTAAGAGCAAACAGCAACAGTAAATGATGCAACAATTTTCTCGCAACTGCGTTTGTGACCATGAGAGGATGTGTTTGTGCGTGTGCATGTGTGTGTGAGTGTGTTGTGGTAAAGTTACTGGACAATGTAATAAGCTCATTACGATGCTTAACTACGCAACCGCACACAATGTGGCGACTGATAGACATACAAGTACGTATAAAGTACTCAGTAAAGACTGGTGTTTCCTGGGTGTGGATCCATAGACATGGCAACAGACAACAACCCACAGCAGCTGCAACTCAACTATCACCATTGCCAACACTTTCAGCATCTCCTATGTTTGCATGTACGTATGCGTGTGCACATATTGCCATAACCTTAAACATCACCACTACTATGGCCAACGATACATCATTAATGTCACCGGCATTATGATCTCACAGCATCTCCATTCTCTCATCATCTCCATTCTCTTTACCACCATTATTACTCGTATTCCTTCTGTTTCTATCGTCTTCAACGCCATCAGCTTCATCGGTGCTGCTGGCAACCACCTGCATTATTTGACAAATGAAACGAATGAGAATGGCGTCGTCATCAATACAAACATTTGGCTGAATGCTTCATTTGTAACTACATACATCTGTATGTATAGCTGTGCATTCGTTTGTATGTCTGTCATGGTGACCAAAATGATTGATTGAGCTTTTAGGTAAATTAAAAAAAAATCCACTGCTATGATAGTCAAGGAATCGAATATTTATCTGTATACGAGTAACTGTGTGAAGTAGCCACACTTATACACTTGCATTTTTTTCGTTGCTTTTATCTGGTTATACAGTTCTGGCATTAAATTCGATTTAAAAAAAGTTATATTTTGTTCCACAGAGACGAAGATAGATAGAAGAAGGTTATTTGGGATTTCAAAAATTATCGCAAGAATACGCATGAATATATGGGGATAATTTTTTGAAAGTCAGATCTTGTCGTTTTACTCTAAGAAGAATTGCACTTAAATTAATAATTGGGCTTCTATACCATAAGCTGAGAACGCAGAACCTCGATGTGAGTTTTGATGCGCGTATTAGGTGTTCGATCGAACTTCTCCTCCAATCTGCTGCTACAAAATAAGATGTCATAAATTATAATTATTTTAATTACAAATTACAATTTGAATTTCTGAAAGTAGAATAAGCTGTTTGCTTATGATTGAGCTTGTGATATGAACCTGGTGGTGAACCTCTTACTTTTCTTAAAAAATGGAAGTAATGAATTTGTTTCTACGGCATGGCGCATAACCTTGGACGATGACAACATCCGAGGGGTCGTAGCTTGAAATGTTTGAGAGAAAGTTTCTGGGGAAGATTTTTGGACCTTTGCACGTTAGTGAACGCGAGTATCGCAGGCAATGGAGCAATGAGTTGTAAGAGCTTTACGACGACATAAACATAGCGCAGCGAATAAAGATCCAGCGGCTACGTTGTCTGGGTCATGTCGACCGAATGAATACACACGCTCCGGCTCTGAAAGTATTCGATGCGGTACCAGCTGGTGGTAGCAGTGGAAAAGGAAAGGCTCCCCTGCATTGAAAAGAACAGGTGAAGAAGGATTTGGTTTCACTTGGTGTTTCCAACGGGAGCTGGTTAGCACGAGAAAGAAACGACTGGCGTGCTTTGTTAAACTCATCAAAAATCGCTTAAGCTGTTATCGCGCCAATCAAGAAGAAGAAGAATGAATTTGTTACATGATCTTAGAAATAATATACTTCCTTCTATAAAATGCCACTACAATCACTTAAACAGAGTCCTTGTTTCATTTAACGATCAACTGCGAAAGTCAAAGTACCCAAACATTCAAAAATCTTCTGTCAAAGAACTTCCCTCAAACACTTGGAAAGTCGCTGCTCTTATTACTTTTCCAAGCGAATGCTTCAAGGCGGGAGCCTGGTTTATAAGGTCAAAAAACTCAATTTTTTTTTTTTTCGTTTTAAGCGATTCCTAATATATTTCAGAACATTCACACAAAGTTACAGAGCCTAATTCTCAATACTTCCGTAGATACGAAGCCAAAGGTAGGCGAGCGTTAGGTAGTTACGCTGTGACCGGACAGCTATAGTACAAACTTTATCTTCTTTTCTCGACTTTTCATTTTCCTGATTTCTTTGAATTGGCGTACATGAATGAAAAAAAATTAATGAACCTTTTGAAATGAATCATAGCTTGTTCC
>JAYXIM010041410.1:0-12757 GCA_037575425.1 Anastrepha fraterculus | reverse complement strand
ATTGAGGCATCCTTAGAAATTAGTTGGACGGCATACATTATATACTGCATGAACATTTCAAGGCATCAAGAAGATTTTTCCTCGTTGCAGACTTTCAGCTAAACAATACCACAGAAGTTCTTTATCAAAGGTTTGTTGGCTTAAGCAGGTAGTGCACAAGTCAAGAGAGTAAGTTATACAGCGCGTTTGCATGAAAGAAACTCCCAAACTAAACTTAGGCCGAAATAATGTTCCTTAATGGGATAATATTTGTATTCTCTCCTGTGAAAAAATCGGCTTAAAAAAATGTTTTTCCGTCAACATTTCTATTTCATTTCTGAAAAACAAATGCCATCATGAAGGTAATCGGAGAAAATTATGCGCTTTATGTGGGAAAAAGGGAAAAAGCGGCCTTGGTAGTTTAGCGTAAGTGCACCAACCTGCCATTCCAGAGGTGGGCGGTTCGAATCCCACGCAAAGCACGATACTCGCACTTTTCCACATTTATCTACTTTCCCTTTAAAAAAAAAAAATCTCATTCCTCAAACCCAAAAACTTATCCTTTTCATCTTTACTCCCCCACAATAGTCAGCGCATTATTTGCATTGTAGCTGCTAAAACAAGCAAACACAAAGAAAAACTCACAGTTACACATTGCATCAGTGGCGCCAGCAAGAGGAAGCGGGCGACCGCGGTAATAGCGCTGGCACACCAAATTTAGCGTAGTTCTCAACCATCTGCGCGATTCTTCTGGCAGAAAGATGTGAAACACAGAAGGCGCTCCAAGCAGTAACAAGGCGTTGTTCCTAAGTAACGACAAGTGGTAAAAAATCAAATAGATTAACGAAACCAACGCAAAACAAGAGTCTAGGCCCTATGCTCTCGAGAGGAGTGAACAAAGAAAAAAAACAATGTGGGAAGCAGGTACTTTTATACTCATTGAGTACTCTCTTGATTTCCCTCCTGTCTACGCCGACACATGGGACATCATCACCCGATATAATTAGATTGTATTAAACTGATAAGTAAAATATTGGCTTCAAACAGACGCGATATGCTCGTGATATTACCAAACAACTTTGGCGAGTCTCAAGCATCAGCCTGGGAAAAAATACAGTGCCTCAAAAATTTGACAAGTGTTGACTATTTATTTACTTTTAATTTAAATTTTAAATTTTTTATACAAATATAGTTCATTCTTTAATAAAGATCAAATAACTTTAAATTTCAAATCTTTTACATGATTTACTATAATTAAAAAAAAGTTCATCAAAATTAAAAACGTCTGCTCCACAACTAAAAAACATTCATCACTACTTTAAAATTTTTATCAGAATTACAATAAAAAAAAAAAATTAGGTGCACAGTTGTATAGCCCATTAAGTTTTAGTATGATCAAGTGAAAATTTTCTATAGTTTCTTTATTTTATGTAACAAATCGAAATTTTTGTTTGTTATATGAAGAATACAAGTAACAACGACAGAGAAAAAATTATCCAATGTTGTTGTTGTACCTTTGACCTGTCAGTATAGCGTCATCACCGGTCGTCTTCGTCTAGCTTATCTAACGGTAGGCCTAGGAAACTAGCTGTTTCGACGGGTTGGGTCCAGAGGAAGAGGAGTGTTAGATGGGTGGGTTTAATAGGGCATGTGAAAAGATGGTTAGTATCGTGCGGGGTGCCTTCACATGCTGAACATATGTTTGGGAGTTTTACCTGCTACAATACCCAGAACGTAATTGTGCCAAGGTTACGCGGGACTCTCGGGGAAGTCGGAGCTCTTCGTCTGCGATTGGTGGTGGTTGGACTCCGATAACGGCATTCGGGAATCGGGAGCTTAAGGAGGTGGTGAGAGTCTCCCGATGAATGTCGGCGTCATAATAACGCCTTCTTTTTAATGGGTTAGTGCGTTGGATTTTACATCCTTAGGGGACTTCCAGTGAAAGCTTGCTCTCATTCGGTTCAGTGGAAGCGAAGTTATTGCATCTAAAGTGTCAGTATGTTTGAGTCATCGGTACAAAAATGAGTTTCGAACAAAGAGCTGATATCAAATTTTGTTTTAAAATCGGTAAAACGTTTACCGAACCATTTGAATTGATGAAAAGTTTATGGCGATGTTTGTATATCTTGTGCCAGAGTTCATGAGTGGTTTACACGTTTTAGAGATGGTTGTGAGGACATAAATGCCAATGAATATACGGACCGTCCAAAATCAGTAGTCACCGAAAACTCTATCGAAATTGTTCGTAAATTTATCAAAAATGAACCGAAATAATAGTAGATATTCATAGAGTCGGAGTTGAATACTTCCAAAACACCGATTTATCGCATCTTAACTGATTATTTAGGCTTACGAAAGGTCTGCGCACGTTTCATTCCGCACAAGTTAAGTGAGGACCAAAAATTGGTCGGAATTCAACATTCGAAAGACGTCATTAAAGAGGCGGGAAAAGACGAGAACTTCCTTTACAACATTGTAACTGATGCTGAAACGTGGTGTTTCCAACATGAACCTGAAAGTAAGCGTCAAAGTGCCGTATGGAAAGCCCCAGATGAGCCACCACCCTAGAAATTGCGTTTGTAGAAGTCAAAAATCAATTCGATGCTCATTTGTTTTACGATTCCAAGGGAGTTGTCCACAAGTAGTTCGTGCCAATGGACCCAGCCGTCAATGCAATTTTGTATCTTAGCGTTTTGAAGCGTGTTTTGCATCGCATTCGTCGAATTCGCTCTGAATACCGCGAAGGAGGAAGCTGACGCTTATTGCATTATAATGCACCATCTCATCAATCCACTCTTGTGACTGATTTTTTGACTAGAAATCGCATTTTAACCATTAATCACTCACCGTATTCGCCTGATATGGCTCCCTGTGACTTCTACCTATTCGGAAAATTGCATTTGGCCATGAAAGGAAAACGTTTTGTGTCCGTAGAGGCCATCCAACCGACATCCTGAAGGACATTCCGGTCAATGTCCTGAAACACTCTTTCGGACAGCTTTTAGATCGCGCAAAACAGTGTATCGAGGCCAGAGGGGACTGTTTTAAAAAAAATTAACTCGAAGTTATCAGAATAAAGTTCCTGTTGTTTCTATTTTAGCTCAGTTTTGTTTTGGTGAAGTCCAACATCTTATATATATAGCTGATGAAGGCAAAGAATTAGTTGACTGATAGATGAAAAAAATAGCATACGAAATATTTGTCGAAATATTTTCAATGCGCTTTTTTGCTACACAAAAATGTATTATTGTATAAAATTTATTCCTAATTTGTTCCTCATTAGCAACTAACATTTTTCAACTATTCACATATTTTAACTAATACATTTCATATTATTTTAATAGTACAGAACGATTTTACTAAATAAATATTCGCTAATTGATTGCTCAATATACATTTTTAATCAGTGGCAAAATTAGAAAATTGTAAATTAAAAGAGCTAATTAGTTGTGAGTGCCCGTTTGGAATATTCTTTTTTCGACACAGTTATCAATTTACAAAATTAATCGCTAATATGTCAGAATTTATAATACGCACGTAAGTCTAATGAATATCAACTCAAATTACAAAACTTGACAAATAAGCCAGCAGTGGCATAACAAAACTGCAAAACTGCAAAGCCAACAAAGCTAACAAAGCGCTAATACCCACACAAAATGTATTTAGCACACACACATACATATAAGCACATACACACCCATTCACACACAAGCGCATAGAAAAACCATGGCGCTTCGCGTAATTTGCGCTGAAAATTTAAAGCAAATTGCTGTCGCTCGTCGTTCATTGCCCATCTATTGAATCGCGAATAGTTGATGGAAAATGCATGAGGCGCCACCATCTGCCCCACAGCAAAAACTGCATTGCAAAGTGGTGAATAAAAACGGCTAAGGTAAACTGAAACAATGTCGCGCCGCCATTGCCATCTCATCCCACACACTTTTTGACAGTTTCATAGCAAATTAATAATCGTTCATATTATTCAGCGTGAGAGGGTAGGTAGATGTGGCGACGGCATTGGCGACGGTGACAGACCAAATTAATCTTTGTCATCTATTATGAATTCAATCAATTAAAAATTTTCCAAATGATTGTCAACAGCGTACGCTAATGCACACACGCGCACATACATACTGATATAAGTATACACACACACTGGTATGTATATGAACGCATGGCACTCCACCTACAATGAAAAGCTAGACTACTCTGCAAATATTTGAGTTCCTCAACTGGTATTTTATGAAAGAACATACACTAGTTCCATTGGGACTAGACTGGTACTAGTTGCATAATGTCCAATTGGAGTTGTAAGCAAGACAAATAAAGGGTTTTTAATAAGAGGTGTTATTTTAATTATTTAAAGCTGCTTCGATTCGTCATTTCTGTGCTCGTTAGAGAGCTCCGCTGCTCACTAAGTGAAAAATTTGTATGTGAAAGTAACAGCAATGCTGAAGTGACTTTGTTTTAGCGACAAGCTTAAACGAGTCCTTTCAAATATAAGTGGAGGTATTTTTTCATTATATTTTGCATGCTTTCAGGTCAGATGCTCTGAAAAGTAATGTAATAGCATACAAATTTGTCAAAAGAAAATTAATGCAGTGCTGCCAAGTCATGAGCAATGTTGGATTCAAGGGATTGTTTTTTGTTTTATTCACTAATCGCTAGATGGTTAATGAATTTAAAGCAGCTCTTATTCTGTTAGTACAAGGGGTGCAAAATTAATCATCCTTCCGAAAGACTTATAATTTTTGCAAATGGCGTCGTACGTCAATCAAATTTGATACTTCGGAACTTGATAGTGGCCATATAGACAAACAGAGAATAGACAAACAATGTAGCGCGTAGAGGTCAAAGTGAAGATTTCCATCATTCAGAATCACATTTTTTTTTATTTAGTAAAAACGTCAATCAAAAAAAAAGAACTGGATGATTAATTTTGCACCAGCTTATACTTAAAAAATGTCTTAACTATATACATATATATATAATTGGCGCGTACACCGTTTAGGGGTGTTTGGCCGAGCTCCTCCTCCTATTTGTGGCGTGCGTCTTGATGTTGTTCCCCAAATGGAGGGACCTACTGTAAGCAAATAATTGGGCATTGCCATTTGCCACATAGCGCATGACACAATGGCCATATTGCAAACGAAGTTGCCAGGACAAATTATCCACGAAGCAATGAGGTCAAACGGCAACCGAGATCTGGCGATTCAGCGCTATTGGATTTATTTCCTTCAGTCTACTTGAAAAGTAAAGTCTATGCCAATAAGCCTGAGATGATTCCAGAGCGGAAGCACAAAATCGCTTTAAAGTCGATATACAGCCCAAACTATGCCACAAAGTCATGAAAAATTTTGCGGCCTCATTTAATCAGCTTGTAGCTGTAGCCTTGTTTGAATAATCATGCTGACGCCGAGTTTCACAATTGATAGTTCATGTAAGAAGGACCAGCTGGTACCAAATGGAAAAACGAGTAAGAAGGACTAGTTCAGCTGCAAAACACACTGGTTGTTTATTAGATTTAAGCATCTCTTTAGCCTCCTTAAGGATAACCTGAGAATGTTCACTGGAATTGAAACAGTTCAATGTAGTTTGCTCAATCATCTGCAGAGACTTGGCAAATACTCCACACACCTTTTCCTCGAATGCGGTGCCAAAGCGAGAAGAAGAAGTACGCATCTCGGTCTGATACTTCCAGAAGAAAGGCACAGATGCTTTTCCTCGAGTGCGATGGCAAAGCGAGAAGACGAAGTACGCATCTCAGTCGGATATATCCAGAAGAAGGGCAGAGATGTTCAGCCCAACTCAGCTCCAGTTTGTGCTTATTTGAGCGAATTGGGTTTCGAAGAGGTATTGTGATGAGTAGAGGACACAAAAGAACTTTGGGTTAAAGAGCAAGTCTCCCATTGTGGTTATACCAATTCTACAGGAGTTCGATGTGACTGCGGCGATAACGTTTCTGTACATAGCTGGTTGATTGTTTATGGGTCATACCTGCGGAAAACCTAAATTAGTGAAAGAGATTCCTTTTATAGGACTAGTACGACTTCTCTAATTGCGAACGACCTCACTAATCGTGCGAGTCAGTGTGTAGCGAGATCTGACTTCAGTTTATGAGAGTGTCTCTCACAAGTCCATATAATTTATAGCAATAACGCCACGCAATTGAAATTTTAACGAAACGTTACAACTTGAAGTTAGTTGCAGAAAACAAAAATTAATGAATAGAAATCGGTGATCATTGTATATGTACCACTGAAATGATTCTCGAGAAATTCTGCTTCAGAGTTATGACAATCAAATCGACTTATAATACATAAAAATGATAAAATATTATGACCAGAACTTGTTGGTTTTGACAGGCAGTGAAAAAAAAATGAAACGTGCTGGACAACAACTTTGTTCTACAAACCTGATCTACTCATCACGTGCTACAAAGTTTGTGGTCACTTTTTAGTTCCAATCAAAAAAGTTACATTTCTTACACTCTGTTATAACTAACGGCAAACAATTTTGCTTAGTATGTCTACGAGTACATATAACACATGGGCTGAAAAGTCCCGGGCCTAACAAAGAAATCAATTTTTTTGTTATCAACGTAATTTATAGCAAGAATAATTCAATCATTCCAGCGCCGCCTTAACATTTCAATACCACTTTTGTAGAAGGACTTATATTTTCCCTCAAAATGGGCCTCAGTTTCAGCGATATCCTCTTCAATCGAGCAAAATGTCTTACCGGGGAGCCTTTTTTGTGCGAGCAGCCAGTAGTCGCTGTGAGTCAAATCTGGCGAATAACTGGATGTGGGATCGATTGGAAGTTCAATTAATGTTTCTAGTGGAAGGGGAAGGTCCAACGATCATTTTCCCCCTCCAGCCGATTCGGTTGATCGCTTGGCGGACGCTCCGCGCGGAAAGGCTCATTACTTTTCAATCAAACCCTGTATGGTAGTTTCGACATTATTTTGATTGACTAGTGACACGGTGCGTTGTTTTGTTTTTAGTCAACAGTCAACAAACGCAGCACCCACTTTCAACAGAACTTTCTTATAGTCAAATGCTCATGCAATATAAAGTTAAGACATTCTTTTGATATCTCTATGATGTCAGCTAACTCACGCAACTTCACCTTTCGATCATTCAAAACGATTTTGTGGATGTTTTTCTGGTGTTACCGCCTCATTTGGACGTCCACTGTGTTGTACATCATCGTTGTCTCTACGACCTTGTTTGAAGTCACCAAAGCATCGTTTTATTGTAAGTTTTGATTGAGCGTGGTCCCCACTGACACTTTTCCAAGCCATTGCTTCGCTCGAACGGTATTTTTTTAAATCAAGAAGCGGAGTAAAATTAAATCATAAAATTCCTTTTGATTCATTATTTTGAAAATAACAAAAGTAGCCTCACTCTTAGCAAAATAACTCACGAACTAATAAATGACATATCATGAAATTTTAGCATCTGTCATTTTAAGGTTAGTACTAACTGAAAAAGAGCTGAAGGCAATAAAAGTAGTGCCATCTATATGTTAGACCCGGGATTTTTTAGCCCATGTGTTACATACATCACGCGACCAAATCACAGTTCATCAATATTATGACCAGTTTTGACTACTTTTCTTTTCTTTTATTGAATTTTCATTATTTTCTTATAAAAGTAATTGCCTAACTAAAATCATATAAATCAGACAAAAATCAAAAAAATTCTACAAACTTTTCAATCTCATCCCATGATTTTTGACAAGAATTTTTAGAAAGATTTTTGCTATTTGGCATTTTTATGATCCACTAAATTTGAGTACAATAAAGTGCAAGTTTGAAGTTTGAAATCTCGTTGGTTTTTTCTATATTTTTTCCCTTCCTTTTCAGTGTTGCGTATTTTCTCTATACATAAAGAAATGGCGAGCAATACCGTTCTGTTACCCATGTGAATTATACCTTCAGCACTTTGTTAATTATAATTAAACAGATGTTTGTACTTTAATACTCACTTGATGTTGTTTATAATTTAAAACAAGTACACGCCCTTTTTTTACAAATATGATAGGTGCTTTCGTCCACTGCATAAGCTCTCATAATTTCATATGCTCAAATATGCACCATTGGTCATCAACTAACGCGGTCGCTACCACGATTCAGCTGCAGTGGAATTCTGGCTACATTTCTAAGCTGAATTGTATCGTATATTATTATAGTAGTTGTAGTTATTGTTGTTGTTGTTGTAGCTTATTGATTTGCAATTATAACGACTAAAAGCTTCAAATAATCAGGCTAATCACGCAAAACAGCGGCGCCTCAGCCATGCGAGCAAACCAGGGAACAGCTTTGCATACGAGTATTTATGCGTGTGTGCGATCATTAAATGTGCTTAAATATGCATATGCACTTACATGCGTGCACACATACATACATGCATAAGTATATGCAATTGATTTTTTGCATATGCGGATGTAATTACAAGCGTATATGGATATAAAAGCATATGTGAATGTAATTGAATACGTTTAGCCAGACAGCGCCCAGCTGTGCGTAACTGAAAAGAACTTACGCGCACCCATACATGCGTACACACAAATACCCTGCAAGGAAAACCACTGAGTACCGAAATGGAGCGACTCTGGTGAATTTGGAATTGTGACTAAACTAACGTTTCTTCTAACTCTTCGATTTGAGTAGCTGATGGCTTTCACACGACGGGGTCTCAGAGAGCATCCAAGGTCTCTTTTTCAATAGTTCGGAACTGGTACAAAATGCGTTAAATCGGAACTTGTATGGCATGCTTTCCTTTTTTGATAGTTCCTAGATAGATGAAGTGCTAAAATATCGGTGCTTTCAATATCATCAAGTTGCCTTTGCTAAATTCTTTCAGTAAAACGTCCATAACTCCCTCAATTTTGCTCTGCTTTGCTTGAAATTTTGACACAAAATTACGGAAGCATTGACCCTTTTAAATGACATAACAGCATATCAGTCAAATGATCACAAAGCCTCACTACAGGGCTGCCCATATTCGACGGACCCGACGGATTTTGATGACTCTTTGGGCCCATTCCAATCGACGAGGCTTGTCCGCAGGCAACAATCTTTGCGTCAATTGAATCTTATACGGGAATAAATGCAAATCAATGCGGGTAATTCGTTGTAAAGTAGTCCGAGCAATGCCCAACTGCTGAGAAGGGCGATTTTGGGATGTCCTTTGCGACGCCTTGGTCGGTTTTGATTTGGCCTCTTTGGATTAGAAAGAGCATCACCAGTCGAAAACCTTTCGTACAAACGTTTAATGGTGTTCTTAGAAGGCGCATTTTTCACATTATATAATTTTTTATACGCACGTTGAGTTTTCACAATTTTATTCTTTTGTTGAATGTAAATTTCAACAATTTGGGAGCGCTCGCGTGACGTGTACTGTTCCATGGTAAAAATCTGCTTGGACTGACGCTTCCGACGCGGTATGTCATTAAGCGATCTGACGTCTCTGTCAAAAAATACAGGGTTGCCAGATGGGTCCGTCGAATATTGGCAACCCTGTAGTACCCTGTTGCACTTGCTATATTCTTTTCTTACTCCCTTTTTTTAAACTGTGTATTTAGTTACATTTTCTCATTACAAATTAGTTCTTTTAATTATTATTTTTTTCTTCATTGAAAAATTATGTGGCAACGCCGTACTAAAATTTATTTTTTTTATTAAAAAGCTATAAATAATCTTTCCTGTGATATACAAATTATAGCATTTAGTATTTTCGAATTAAAAGTAGGATGACAACACCATAAAATAATTTTTATTGAGGCTTTTTTACCTTTTCAGCACATTATTTTTGTACCCATATCCTATAGCTTGTGTAAATTTTAAAAATACATTTCTATTATAGAAATTAGGTAGCAACGATAATAAAAAACTTTTTTGGATTGAAGCTTATGTGGTATCCAAAAATTAATATTTAATTCAGCTGTGGATTTAATAACCATTTTCGAATAAAAATTTAGTAGACTTTAAATTAATTTTTCATTTCATTTAAAAATTAGGTGCTTTAATTTTTTTCATTTAAAAATTAAGTGCTTTATTTTTTTTTTATTAAAAATTATGTGGCAACGCCATACAAAGCTTTTTTTTTATTAAAGCGCTATGAACCATCTTTCCGGTGGTATACAAATTATAGTGGTTAGTATGTTCGAATTAAAAGTTAGGTGGCAACGCCATAAAAATATTGTTTATGACAACACTTTTTTTTTTCATTTGAGCACATTAGTTTTATACCCATATCCTAAAATTCGTGTAAATTTTGAAATTACATTTCCATATTGAAAATTAGGTGGCAACGACAATCAAAAATAGTTTTTTTATTGATTTTATTGAAGCTTATCCAAATGCTAAAACTTAATAAAATTATTTAATATTTACGAATTTAAATTTGGTGCTTTAATTTTTTTAGGTGGCAACGCCATACACAATTTTGTTATTTATTTAAGCGCTATATACAATCTTTCTTGTGATACATAAGTACTAATTATAGTAGTAAGCATTTTCGAATTAAAAGTTGAGTGGCAACGTCATTAAAAATAATTTTTTTTTCAATTTTTTCCTTATGAGCACATTCGTTTTATACTCGCATCCTAAAATGTATGCAAATTTTTAATTACATTTTTTTATTTAAAAAATTAGGTGGCAACGTCAATCAAATATATACATATGTGTTATAAATAATTTTAAAGTTGTTTCAGAAATCTTCTAATTCAACTACATTTCTGAAATAAGTTTCTCATTTTCCTAGAAAATTACGAGGCAACGCCATATGAAAAAACTGGGTTATGGATAAAAATTGTTTTAAGTACCTTTCCTTTAACATACATGTTGTAATTTCTATTTCGGTTTTCTAATAAATTACGTTCTTTGAATTACAAATAAGTGGCAGCACTGTGGTAAACAAACAATTTGATCCACTTACTTTTCTATATGTGGAGATGACTGTACTTCATACTTCAAATTATAAATTTGATAGGAAATATTAGGTTGAGGTGGCAGCCGCTGGTTTCAACGCCAAGGCCTTTTGTGAGCTGCCGGAGGCCCTTTGTGAGGCCACAATCGACTAAAACTACATCCCTTTTGACCCTCCAGTGTGACTGATGAATTTCTTCAGTCCTCCTAAGTTGATAACAGCCTGCTGATTCAAAGTAGCTGAGAATGGGCTTCCAAAACGCCGAAGAGTGTTTCCGAACAGTACGAAACAGTATGTAAAATAGGATCTTTGGATAGATATTTTCTAGTTAAGCAGAGTATTTTCTGTTTGTCGTAATGACACCCTTAGACCTGTCGTAGATCCATTATCTTTACACTGTTGGTTCCGTTTTAAACCATTCTGTAGTTTTTATAAACTAACAAAGCTTCGTTAGTTTTAGATGCGCTATATCCGCTACATCTGTTAAGAGTGCACCACCAAGAGTGCGAAATCTCCGCCTGGCAAAGCCTTCACACTCACCTAGGAGATGTCTGATTGTTGCCTCTTTAAGACGGCTTATACGAAAATCGCGGCATGAAAGTATGTACTACCCTTCTGGCATGGTGAAGTGTTGTACCTTTTCTAACAAGTTTACCTGCTTGGCAGTTTCCTGCTATATTCCAGATAAAGTACTTTATAGTATTGAGATACGTAATTTACAAATCTAAAATATTCGATGACTGTTTTTGACAAGAGTGTTCTGGATTCTAGCGCTTCTGCTTGACTGTCAAATGTGAATGAAGACTTCATTTGTGGATAAAACTCTGATTTTCATCGCTTTAAGTCCCTCTTGTATACATCCGTGACTACATTACAATGAACTACATTACAATGATCAGGTAGGCGAAATGATTGCTTAACCGCAAGCTTAACAGAGTAAGCCCTCCACTCACTTTGTTATCTAATTTTGAGCCATCTGTATAGATGATTATATAATTTTCTTTAACAATAAGCCCGTTATCCCATTCCTCTTTCGAAGAAAACGCAGCTATGAAAGATTTATTTAAGTTACTGTTCTTGATCTTACAGAAATCCGTTGTTCCAGGAATACAGAAGAATTTCTCTAAAATTGACGTGTGTCCTTACGGTTCGTTCTGTACTGATCGATTTCTCTTAATCTGAGAGCTGACTTGGCAGCTGTTATGTCAGTAGATATGCCCTTTCTTTTCCGAGACTGTACATCTCAATTTCGCGTCTAGTCTAGTTGCGCCAACATCTGATTTGAACTACTGAAAGCTGAGCTCTGTGCCCCCCTTTTGCAAGCTTGTTTAATAGAAAAATGTTTAAGCAGCAGTTTGAAAGTCATTTTTCAAGAAGAGTCTGCTTTGTCGTGCTTTGTTGGATTACCTGGCATATAGATTTCATTCATGTTCCTTTGATCCGATACAGGTGATGTGGGATCTGTTGTACCTAACATTCGGTGACATGCCAGCACAAGTTTAGAATGGAAAGTGACTGGTATCTTTCTATAGAATCGGTCTCAATCAGTTGCAGCCTTCATAGTGGCTGATACTTCTGCTCGGAAAACGTCAAATTTGATTTATAATTAATTAAAATTTGATACAATGCGAGTATGTTACTTTTGTTGATAGCCATAAGAAAACGACGTCCTCCTACCACATCTGAAGCAGTAACTTTATGCATAAGAAACTGTAGTCAAAACTGCCAAATCTCCTCGCTAAAAGTGCTGTAAGTCCCTCAATTTTGCTCTGATTGGTTTGAAATTTTGGCACGTAAAACCGTAGTCAACACGCACTTACTTTTCGTCCTTAACACTGCCA